>NEWO01001340.1:71464-85607 GCA_003013225.1 Phalaenopsis aphrodite | reverse complement strand
GCGGGGATTTTAACATGATTATGTATGATTCTGAAAAATTCGGAGGAAGGAGAGTGGATCCTTCTTTGTTGGATAAATTCAATGGGGCAATGGGTATAGCTGGTCTTTCTGATTTGGGATTTATTGCTTCTGAGTTCACTTGGAAAAGGGGGAAACTTTTCAAACAACTTGATAGGTGTTTTCTTAATAAGTCATGGATTTCTCTTATGGATTTTCTCAAGTACAACACCTTTGTAGTTTTGGGTCTGATCATAATCCCCTCCTTTCTTTTGATTTTTTCAAAAAGGTTTCTAGATAACACTTTAGATATTTGAATGTCTGGGCAAGACACGATGATTTTATGAGATTTATCGCAGCTAATGGGAGATGTGTTGAGGTGGACAGCGTCTGGTTTATTCTTTAGAATTTACATAAAAAGTGGCTTCTGCTTTAAAAACATGGAACTAGGAAGTTTTTGGTGATGTCCATGCTAGGGTTACAAAGGTTGAACATAGGGTCACCATGTTACAAGCCCTTGATGAATCTTCAGTCGATCTAGTTCCTCATCTTCATGAAGCTTATTAAGAGTTGTTGGAGGCTTCTCTCTGGGAGGAAGAGTTACTGCAACAAAAAGTAGGGGAGATACACTTTACTCAAGGTGATATAAATACTAAGTATTTTCATGCTTGTATTAAACAGCGTAGAGCTCTTAACACCATTGTTAAAATTAAAAATGTTGTTGGAAACTAGATTATTAGGGATGAGGAGGTAGGTGAGAGTGTTGTTCTTTATTTCTCCAACTTGTTTGAAGCTCGTGGGACCTCGGGCATTATTGAGGCTCATCTTTTTAATGATGTGAGATGGTACACGGAGGAGCTAGATCTTTGTGGCATTCCTACTGGTGAGGAGATTTTTTTCGTGCTCTCGAAAATTAATTGTAATAAAGCCCCTGGTCCGGATGGCTTTAACTTTGATTTTTACATTAAATGGTGGAGTATTGTGAAGAGAGAAGTTGTGTAAGCCATTCAAAGCTTTTTCAAGGATGAGGCCCCCTGAAAATTACTTCTCTACCGCCACTCTTGTCGTCATCCCTAAATCAACTTAAAAAAACTCTTGGGAGAATTTTAAACCTATATCTCTTACATCTGTTGTATCGAAAGTTATTAGTAAACTTTTGGTTAGAAGGATTCAACCTCATCTTCATCATTTAATATCTCTGAATCAATCTACTTTTATCCATGGTTGGGGGATTACTGATAATATTATGCTGCCACAAGAACTTATTTATGACATTGACAAGAGATGTAGTAGTGGTAACTTCGTTACTAAACTGGATATATGTAATGCTTATGACTCTTTAAGTTGGGATTTTCTTATTGCTGCCCTTAAAGCGAGAGGGTTTTCTCCGAATTTTTGCAAGCCAATCCACACCTGGCTTCATTGTAATAAATATAGCATCCTTCTTAATGGTAATTCTCATGGTTTCTTCAGTGTTGATCACGAGATTAAGCAGGTTTGCTCTTTATCCCCTACTATTTTCATATCGGTCTTTGATTACCTCTCTCATTTGATTAATGGTCTCTATAGTAAAGTTCCTACTTTGCACTACGCCCATAAATCAAAGGTTCTAGTCACCCATTTATCTTATGCTGATGATGTTATTTTGTTTTATAATGCCAACAAAAAAGCAATCAAGAAAATATATCAATTACTGGAGGACTTCCAGTCTATTTATGGGCTTCATTTTAGCGCAAATAAATGTCACTTGTATATTGGAAACACCGTCAATCGTGGAAATGCTACCTGGATTGCCAATTTCACAATTTTTCTCTCTGTACTCTTCCGCTTAAATACCTGGGGGTCAATTTACTCTAGGGAAGGAGAAGGAAAACACAATTAGATGAGGTTGTGGAGAAGGATAGGAAACGGATCCTTGATTGAAAAAATAATTTCTTGTCCTTTGGTGGTCGTATTACTATGCTTAAGAGCATCTTACAGAGTTTGTCGTTGTATGTGTTACAAGTTCTCCAAATTAAAAAGAGCACGCAATTGGTCCTTGAAAGATGTTTCAATAATTTCTTATGGGCGGGTGGCCACTTCGGTAGGAGATGGTTGCCATGAAAGAGCATTGTAAATCAATTTATGCTGGTGGTTCAGGGTTTAAATCACTTCATCATATTGCCGACATAAACTTTTTCAAATTATGGTTTAAATTTCGGAAAGGGGACTCCTTGTGGGTTGCATTCATGCATGGAAAATACTATCATAATAGCAATCCTGCCTTGACTAATTGGCGGTTGGGTGATTCTAGGGTGTGGAAGAAGACGTTGCAAATTAGAGAGTGGGCTAAGGATTATATTTACTTGGAGTTGAGGGTGTCGTAACCTCGCTTTTTGGCATGATTGCTGGTCCCACATTCCTCTAGATTTGAGGGAGGAAGTGTATGTTAACCTTCTAGTTTCTAACACTTGGCAAGATGGTAATTGGAATCTTCTCCTTCTTAACCAGTTGGTGGGGTTGGAGGGTGCACAATTTATTTCTTCAATTCCTTATGAGCCTCATTTGAAAGATACTCCGGTATTGAAATTGTTAACTAGAGGTTCGGTCACTAAATCTTTATATTCTGCTTTACATAACTTCAATAAAAACTCTTGGGGAGAGTGTTTGGAGCTAGGCTTTAAGCCTTTCTATGTCTTTCTTGGCTTGGAGGATCTTTCATTGTGTTATACCTTGTGATGATATTTTAAAATTGAAAGGATTGAGGCTTGCTTCTCGATGCCTATTTTGTAATGCTGCAGATGATTCTATTGAACATCTTTTCTTTTTATGCCCATATTCTATTTATTTGGGGAAAGGTCAATCACTGGTTTGACATCACCATGTCTTCTGCTCGAAATTTAATTGACATTTTTTAGGTTTGTAACCCTTCTCGGAGGCAAAAACACTTTTTTGCAAATTTAAGCTTACATTGTCTGTTGGTTTATTTGGATGGCCCGTAATGATATCGAGCATGTTGGTAAAAAAATTAATAGTACAACGATTTTTGCTAACACCATTGCATGCATTGACAATTTTTTTTAAGTTTGGAGTTGCGAAACACAACTTCTTTTCGGACATATCATATTTTGAATCTTTGGGGACTACCAATATTGTGGGGGGAGGACACCGCAACTCCCAGTTTTGGTGAGATGGCAACCTCCTCCTACCGACTGGGTGTAAATTAACACGGATGGGAGCTGGAAATTTTCTAATACTGACATTGGGGGTATTGCTTGGAAAGAAGTTCATAATTATATTCTCTTCTTCTCCTCCCCTTATTTCACCGATAGTCCCCAGAAGCTGAGGCTTCACCGATAGTCCCCAGAAGCTGAGGCTAGAGCCATTTTGATGGTTGTTATTATTGCTTTATCGCTTAATTGACATTTCCTTATTATTAAGACTGTCTCTCATATTTTGGTTGATATACTTAATAATGGGGTTGAAGCACCATGGGACATTTTGTATTACATTAAGAGAATTAAACTCATCTTTTCTCATCTCTCTGTTGTTTGGAGGTTCATACATCGTAAGGTAAATAGGTCGGCCAATTAGCTTGTTGCTTTTGGTATTGAGAGTAATAATATTCTGGTGGGTAGGGTGTCACCCCCCTCTTTGCATATTTTAGTTGTTGACAAATTGGATGCTCCATATGTTCGTAGATAATGGTTAGGTGAGCCTGTCATTAAGGCTCTTCTCTTATGTTATAATTAAACTATTTTTCTCATTTATTACTTACATTATTGTTGCTGGTTTATTCCTCCATTTGGTTTTATTATATAGTTTTTGGTGTTATATTGTCTATTTTATGGTGGCCTGGGGATTACATTGCTTGCTGTCATTGTTTTTGGAGGTTTTCCTCCTTGGATGGTATTGGATTTCACGTGTTTGGATGTTTGCTTTGGTCCGTCTCTTCTGTGGCTTCTCCTTGGTTCTCACTTGTTCAATTTTAGGATTTTTACATTGCTTGCTTGCTCCATCTATGGCTTCCTTGCTGGTTTGCAGTATGTCGAAGTTCAATGTCTTTGCAGCATGGTAACAGTTTTACCTTGAATTTACGACTACCGCCTGCTCTCTCTTGCTCTAAACTTGGGGATTTCGACTCTTTGAAATTTGATGTTATCTGGATTTCGCCTTAGATATATCGTGGGTATAACTCAGCTCTATTGGACTGTTGTTGTGTGCCTTTCCTTGCTCCTGTCAATACAACTGACACAGTTACTTTATTAGATACTCATACTTGGTATATTTTCTTATGTTTCTTTTTTGCTTTGATATACTTATATAAAATTTTGGTTTCTTTCTCTTGTGGGAGACGAGTTGTAATGTTGGAGATAGAACCCCTATGATGTGAATATTATATTTGTTTGGATTCTTTAGATGCGGGAATTTGTCTCCACACCACTTTTATATTTACCTTTTTTTTATTAATATATAGGGTCGCTTCTTTTCCATATATATATATTATTTTACCTCCTCGTATCAAAATATTTTTTCTTTTTTTCATCTTTTTGCTTTTTACTTGGAATATTTTTTGTATAAAAATGATCACCTTTTCTAAATAATAAACCGACATGAATTCATGGAATAAAGTTCTAGCTCAAATTTAAACTCAATTAATGAAACTCTCAATTTCAAACGAGGATACCCTTAACCCAACTTCACTGGCAACAAACAGCTTTGATGACATGACCAGCTGTTTCTTCAGCACGTCAGCAAAAGCTTGAAGAACAGCCCGCCGGACTGGTTGCAATTGGCCGTTGATTGTTATAACAGACTGTAGGATTCAACCGAAACCGCCTCCAAACAAAATGAAATTTCTATCTACACCACGTTACACGATTGATCAGGAACAGTCAAGATGCATACATTCATGTACTCAAATTGCTCTGAAAAGACAAGTTATTGCATTAAATGAAAAATAAAAAAGCACTTTCTTCCTTTACAAAGAATAAAAATCAAACGAAGCTGCCATCAGCAAGGTTAGGTGCTCATATAATGGCCAAGTAAAACTGTTTTTCTTAAAATAATTTTTTTATTGAGGCACAATTTAAATTTTTGCTATTAAAAAGGCCAAATAGTGTGACTTTCCTAAGATAAATCTATTATAAGCAAAAAAATCTAAATTTTTTAAGACGGCACAGATCCCCTCAAATCGTCGTTCGCATCACTACATCTACTAGGAAAAGTATTAAAACAAATTGATGCCACAAAACATAAAACCTTTTTTTCTTAGCCTGAAGCTTTGAATAAACACAGAGAAGGGGGGGCCTCAACCAAGTCCATATTTGGAAATTAGGTTGCCATTTAAGGTTGGTTTGAAATACGAATCATGTTATCATGCGAGTTTTGCAGCTCCCATGTTTACCCGTCCATCTAGCTTCATAATTGCTTCAAATTAGTTTATCATCCTCGCATGATACTTCACTCTGATTTTCACACAAAACAAGGAATTTACTTATTGAATGTAACTATAAATAAGCTTTCATCAAAGAAATTAGATACCGGTGTGAATCCCCATTCGAAATTGCAATCTAAATACGCAGGTACTAATTGAAGGCAAATTAATGGTCATCCAACATTTGGAGTGACTCCTTAAGCAGCTTCTGTGCCTCTTCTCTCCTTCTGCATAGGCATTTAGATCATTGATGTCAATGAAGTTTATGATGCAGCATACAAGAGATTTTCCAAGATCAGATAACAGATAGTTGACAGGTTAATCAAAACAATAAAAATTTCCAACATTAATCTAAATCACACAAGAACAAGTCCTGATGAATCCTCTAATTTTGGACTACTAACTATGCTTTTGATCTACGCTGTGTTGCTTGATATATGAAGTACGTTTTTTCTGCTATAGCAAAACAGTTGAATCATGTTGTTTAAGTTTTAAAACTTATGATCTATGTAATTTCACATGATATAAGTTTTAACGTCTATAATATACGATCATATATTCCAGTTGAATGCTAACTAATAATGGATGCAGTTCAGTTATGAAATTAATTGCTAACAGGGCTGTAAATGAACCAATGCATTCGATGAACGACTCGAACTCGGCTCGTTTAAGACTCGATCATATTCATTTAATTCACTAAATAAATAAGTTTGGAGCTTAAATGAAGGAACAAAACTGTTTGTTGTTCAATAAGTAATTTATTCAATACTTGATATTAAACTTGATGATAACTTGTACCATATATGATACATTATTTAAATAAAATTTAATTAACTAGATTTTATTTAATTATAGGCTCAATAGTAATATTTTATAATATTAATAATTTTTAAATATATATATAATTATCAATTTTTAAATATATATATAATTATCAATTTTATATTTATTTTATTATTTTAGGTGTTGGATGTCAAAATACATAAGAATCATGTGATATATATGAAATGCCCTTTAAAATTAACTTTAAACCACTGAAAAACATCAAAGGCAACAATGAGATCGTTGTGTACAAGTATCTCTTAAACTTTAGTCTCTCGTATATCTCTCATTTCCACTCTGCTTGTAATTCCTACTAAATTAAAAAATAGTGTTGAGAAAGTGTAGTACAATCATTATAAGTTATATATGAAGAATAAGGATGGTGCAGTAACTCAATATAGAAAAAATATCTACAAAATTGTCCAAAAAAACTAAGAAAATGACAAATTCATATCACTATGAGAAAACATACACATACATCTAAATGTGAGATTTGTGAGCAAACTTGAAAATACGATCATCCTAAAACATGATAGATTAAGAAATGTTGTTGAGAAACTCGAGTCTATCGCATATCTCTCATTTCCACTATGCTCACAATTCCTACCTGATTAAAAAATGGTCTTGAGAAAGTGCAGTACCATTATTGTAAGTTATATATAATTAAGAATAAAAATGGTGTAGGAACTCTATATAAGAAAAAAAATATCTACAAAATTGTCCAAAATAACTAAGAAAATGAAAAGTTCATATCACTATGAAAACCCCCACGCATACATCTGAATGTGAGATTTGGGTGCAAACTTGAAAGTACGATCATGCTGAAACATGACAAATTAAGAAATGGTGTTGAGAAACACTAGTATCTCACATCTCTCATTTCCACTCTGCTCGCAATTCCTACCTGATTAAAAAATGGTGTTGAGAAAATGCAGTACGATCATTATTAAGTTATATATAATTAAGAATAAGGATGGTATAGTAACTCAATATAAAAAAAAATATCTACAAAATTGTCCAAAGGAACTAAGAAAATGACTAGTTCATATCACTATGAGAAAACCACGCATACATCTGAAAGTAGGATTTTGATGCAAACTTGAAAGTACGATGATGCTAAAAGATGACAGATTAATAAATGGTGTTGGGAAACTCTAGTCTCTCGTATATCTCTCATTTTCACTTTGCTTTAAATTCCTACCAGATTTAAAAATGGTGTTGAGAAAGTGCAGTACAATCATTGTAAGTTATATATGATTAAGAATAAAAATGATGCAATAACTCATATAAAACATATCTACAAAATTGTCTAAAAAAATAGGAAAATGACAAGCTCATATCCCTATAAGAAAACCAACACATACATTTGAATGTGAGATTTGGGTGCAAACTTAAAAGTACGATCATGCTAAAATATAAGAGAATACATCTCATATGATCATGATTCATGAGTTACATTTCATTTTTACAGAATTTATAATTGATAAATTAGTATGTGTGATCAGATTTATAAATTTATGTATTGAATTTTTTATATAAAAATCTAGATAGTATTTTGAATTTTTAGCTTGTTTAAATACTCGTTCATTTGTCATAAACAAAGCATATACAATCTAGTTCAAACTAAGACAAATTTAAACAAGTCAAGCTTGAGCAATATATGAAAGCTCGACACAAGCTCAACTCGAACATGAACTTATAATTATACCAAGCCAAGTTCGAATTATGATAAACTCGGCTCAACTTGGCTCAATTACAGCCATAAATGGGATAAGTCAAGATGTCATAATCTTAAAGGCATTGCTACAAAAAATAAATAAATATATAAAAGAGGTCGGTCATTATGAAGGTCCAGATGTGACATTTAACATATGCCACTTAACAAAAATGTTCTATGTTTAAAAAAGGAATATGCCAACATTTTCTTTGCAACAATCGGATAAGATTGTTGCTGCAATAATGGCGTTACACAAGTGCGTACGCAAGCTTCCCTCTCATTATGATCTCGAGTTTGGGCGTCATGATACAAATAATTCATATGCACTTTCTAAGTATATCAGCTAGTTCATTCCCCCAAACTCACAAAAATGACAATGAATTGCTCCATTAAGATCATGTTTAATGAAATGTTAAATCGAGTACTGAGCTATTTCATTTGCAACTGTATCATCGCAATACAAGTTCCCTTCAATTTAAGGGGCAACACAAATTTCTGATAGCAGTCTCCTAAACCAAGAAAGTGCGCAGAGACCTCTAGCTAACATGGCTTCTGCATATGCTGACGCTACTACTTTTAGATCTACCTACTTCTCCATATGACCAAGCAGTCATGTTAAAATTGCGTATAGAAGCACAAGTCTGAAGTAATGTAACGCAAGACAAAGGCAGCCTGGTACTAATCCTAGTTGCACAAGATGAGTTAAGAAAGTGTTATTCGCAGAATACAAATCTAAAGTGGTCATGTGAAGTGCTAATAATATAAAACCGCTCAATTCTCTCCTCATCACATTCACACCTTTCACCTTTATCAAAGGATAAAGGCAGCTCTACTAACTTGCCACTCGGTGATCACATTTGCAGTTTTGCAAGTTTCACTACATCATGGTTACCTCAACCTCCACCTCAGATATGACAACACAGTGGCCTTCCTCCCCAACGTGCATGGACCATTCACTAAATTCAAGGCACCTTAGGTGTATTTTACTATTAAACTAAGTTTGAGAATATTTATTTAAGACTTTTATTTAAATAAAAAAATTAAATAGTTTCAGCAAAATTTGCTAAAACCAGAGTTTGTGGTTTGTTTTTTTAAAAAATTGTAATCTATTTATTAAAAATCATTAGTCATTTTTATATCATTTAGCAAATTAATTCATTATTTATGTCATTATAGTTAATTATCTAATTTATGTAATTATTCATATGATTTGTAATTATTTCTTAAATTGTTTAATTCTTAATTTTCTACAGCATATTTAGTAAATTTCACTTTAAAAATATGCAGTACATATTTGATTTTTTAAAAATTAAATTCATATTTCAAATTAGATCACTTAAATTAAAAAAAAATTAGGTATCGCTGAAATGGCTGATTCAAATGAAGGAAAGATCCCATTCGGAAAAACAAGAAATTGAAATCCAAGTCAAGTACTCTTTAACACATGCATTTATTGTGAAAAGAAAATAAATAGAGTTACACCTTGAGCCAATGAGCATCTAAAACAAGTAATGTTATTAAATATAAGAAGGTGCCTTCGGATGTAGTACAAGAGATGCTTACTTATCAAAAAGGAATAAAAAAATCGAAACAAAGTTTATAAATCAATTATAATTAAAGGGTGGTGGATATTACTATATCAAATAGTCAAAAGTCATATACTTCATTACATATATAAAGAACTTGAAAAAAATATTATAAAACAAGAGATTAAATAAATGAAAATCAGAAAATATACATAAGGGAATAAAAAATAGAATTTCACAACACATAGCTAGATAATTCTATTAAACAAGTGTCCATTTAAATGCATTGAAGTTAGAGTTTTGATTATATAGGAGAGGCTCTTGCACAATATAGACAAGGTTTAGACTATCGTTCTATCATGAGTGGAGAGTCCTAGTTGCAGGTGAAACACGAGTGACTATGACGAATAGGGAGAATCACAAAAAATTTGGCAGGAAAAAGGATGCACTTATATCAAATGGGTTCACTGATCGTAAAGAGAGAACTATAAAAATGTTTTAACTAATTCACTATGAGACACAATATTCTTAGATTCAGTAGATGCATATGAATATTCAACAACTGCATTGGTGTTCTTTAAACTCTTAGATGCAAAGATAAAAAAGATCAGAAAAGAGAATATACTCAAATGGTTACAAATAATAACTTCAAATATGTTCTTGCAGGTTTAATCATTTATAGTATTTGATGTCTATATACTTAATATTTTCTCACATTAAAGAATGTGAACATATCATAGTATATTTTGGCATGATGCAAGATTGGTGAAATCAGGTAACACTCATTTTACTTTTTTCTTCTCTATCTTGCAAGCATGCATATAAAAAAAATTAGGCTTATCTACAACTCTCAAAATTAAAAATAAATCTGATTTATTGTTGATTCCAGAGATGAGAAATCCACAGAAATCATTCTCAAGGATATACATTAGAATTGTGAGCACTATTTGAAAACTTACAAGCCCAATAATAAAGATACTGAGATCAGTAAACGGCAATAAGAGGCAAATAATGGTTATATTTATGATGCATAAAGGAAGTGAAGTATATAATTAGTGGTGCATTTGCAGAAGATAAAGAGAAATACGAGCGAGTACTTGTCAACTCTGATAATCATTACATCAAATTAAATACCATCTTAATACCGAGCTTTTTTACCATGTTTAAAATACAATCGATGAATAAATGATAAAATCAGTATATGCAGTTATTTAAAGATTGATGACAGGCCTAAATGATAGAATTGGAGATAGATCAAGGACTCTACTTATAATCATGCTAGTAGCTTATTCACAATAAGTTCTCCACCCACATGAGAGATGAAAAATCTTCAGGCATAATTCATGAAAGCTTCTTTATTTTTTAGTTTTCTATTGATTAAAATATTTTCTTGAATATGACATTATAATTTTAATGTAATGATGTAGTGTGAGATGTATGGCATCAACACTAATCTTACAAAAATTGACTATTAAGTTTTTAGGATTGATTTATAATGTTATTGGGAATGAGAAGAACAGGATTGTACTCAAATAAAGTGAATAATTTATTAAACAAACTAATAAACAAATTCACATATTTTATGCATTTCATTATTTTTTTCTAAAGATTCACGCAGAGAAGAAAAATTAATGAGATAAAAGCATCTAAATTATTTAGTAATTAATAAACATATTTAATTTTTTTAAAAAAATCAATTTGAGAGATATTATTTATCAAATTTATTTAAATTTCATTTATGAAAGTTGTGAATGATTAAGAAAATAAAGGATATTGATGAGTAACATGTTGGTGACAAAAATCTAATTTGTAGACAAATTGAAGAGGTATCAAAAGAAAATTGAAAGTGATTCATAAAAGGAGGTCAAACAAGCAGAGTTTCATCAATAAAGAGAGCTTATTCATCTCAACTTACATTTGTTTTCGCCTTTCAGAAAAGAAAAGATGAAATTAACTCATAAGGAGAAAAAGCTAAAAATGATGATTTTGAAAATTAAAAAAATTACTTAAAGAAAAAAGAGAATATGTGAATGACTAAAGTTGATGATAAATGAACTTTCTTTAACTTTTTTATAAAACATGAGACTTTCTTCCATTTAAATTTAACTTGAGAAATGAATTAGTTTTTTTTTTTTTTTTAATGTGGAACTTGAGTATTTAATTCTGAATCACACTAATCATTTGTTAATTCTTACACATCATAAAAAGTGTTATAAATTTAATTTTGTAAGTTCAACTTCAATCTATCTTCAAATTTGGTAAACATTAGATTTTCTTTCAATTTTACGTCAAACTATAATTCATTTATCAAACATTCCACGTTTGCTGATAAATATTGAATGCATCATTATCTTTGTTGAAAAGTATTACTTAATATAGTTTATAAGCAAGAAATATAAGTTATGAGCGCTCAAATTAAAAACCACCACTTCATTTTGCGATTTTTGAATTGAAGTAAGAAGAAACGCGTCCATATCATACTACACTTGGTGCATTGAAAACCACTAATGAATGTGAAGTACCAATGTGCGTTTCAATTTCTATCAAATATGTTCTTGGCCCAATCAACATCAATATAACCCTCAATATCTAGTTTAACCATTGTTTGAGAACATAAGCACTTTCCCTAAAGTCAACTTTAAGTAATGTAATATTTGACCCATTGAATTCATATTAGACTTCAGTAGGATAATACATAAACTGACTAACAATATTGATATGTAATAAATGTTCAGTCGTTAACCCAACGTTAACATCTTCCCCTTAGTGGTGGGACTTAGTCAATATATTCCCAAAACTTCTAATTATGTATGGTTTTCACGCTACAATCTAACTTCCCTACATTGTTCAATTGATCTAAAACATATTTTCTTAATTAAGTACACCCATATCCTTAAACTCAATTCAATAAAAAATTATCTCTGAAGCTTGCAAATTTCTTTTTAACATCTCCCACAATGATCATGTCATCACCATAAATTATTAACGCAGGTTTTCTCTCTTGTCGTCATAAGGAAAGAGATTATCATTTAAGTAGTTTTGTTCAAAGCCACCTTTCATAGCCATGTTGCACTAACAGAACAATGCATGCGGTGACAGCTTCAATCCAAATAACACTTACTCAAATGGGCATATAAGTCCAGAGGATGATGATATATAATTCAATCAAATTTTCAGTGAATCAGTTATAAATATTCACGAGGAAAGCAGATAAGTTCAGCTACTGCTTCACAATATCAAGAGAAGTTTAGACTGGGAATATATTTGGAAATGCATTTCTTAGTTTTATCCACTTCAAATTTGAATTTCTTTATTTTTTTTATTACAGAAGTATTTCATTTCCTAATTTAGACTAGATGTAGTAAGTTTGCAAATTAGAAGGGATTAGTTTCTCTAAATATATGTACCCTAGATGTGAATAATTTAAATGAAGTACTTTTCCCTCCCAAAGTTTGTTTTCTAAATGGTACCAAAGCCTCATTCACCAAGTTCAGGTTAGTTGCATTGTTAGGGAGTCGATCATTTGTACTTTGTCAGCTTCGAACGACACAGAACCCTCGGCCTTGAATGTTTGCTGCTTTGTCTATGTCAATCGTCTGTTGCTTCGTCTGATTTGAACTAGACCCCTTAGCTTCAAACGACATGTGATCTGCTTCAACCTCGTATGGGACTGCATCGAACAACATCTTCTTCCTAAGACGATATCTTCGTTTGGGTTGTTCAAACAAATCGACTTCGTCTAGTCCAAAAAATAAAACTAGCTTCCTTCTGCAGTCGGACCTCCCACTTGCAACAAGAAAACTTCTATGACGTCATGTTGGCCCTCATCTGCCCTTCCCTTCAGTCGTATTTCTTACTACAAGCTCTTCCCGATTCTCCTTTGCCGTCGAAACACTCCATGCAGCCGAAATACCCCTCCAATAGGCCTTCCTCTGTTTGAATCCCTTCAGTCAAGCAATAGGCTCTCCTCCGGAGACCTTCCTTTTCTTCCTAGTACTAAACCCTAATATTATCCCTATAGGATCTCATATGTTCAATTTATGTCATCGAAGCTTCCTAGCAGCAGATCCTCCACCAAATTTTTTTTGCAGGCACCTTCTTCATCAAAATTCTCCTGTCCTATAGCAGCAACAACAGCAACATTAGCCAATCTTCATCTTTTCCTGCAGCGGTCGTTCCTCTAGATGCGGAAGTAGCAATCAACTCCCTTCCTGCAACTAGCAACAAACCTAAATACACATAGGGTTTATGACCAAGTACGGGTTAAAGATGTCAAGTTCTACTCCACAAATTAATTTCAAGCAGTACACCAACCTAGTGACACACCAAGGTAATATGTGCTTCTCTCATCTTGCCAATAATGAAAAATTTAGAACTTGGATCATGGATTCGAGAACCTCTGATCAAATAACCGGAGACATCAATGCTCTAGTCAACTATCAAAAGGTTTTACATTTAGATCGATCAGCTTTGCAGATGGTCACACTCAAAAAATAATTGGAAAAGAAGATGTGTAGCTCTCTCAAGATATTATTTTTTTCCTTTGTTTTATATGTTCGATAGTTGAACTACAATTTGATTTCAAACAGTAAGATTACTCATATGAAATGTATTATCAAATTTATTGCAAACTCTTATAATTTTTAAGTGGCGGAGTTGGGGAAG
>NEWO01001340.1:39403-70439 GCA_003013225.1 Phalaenopsis aphrodite | reverse complement strand
TTTTAAAATAATGTATGTTATAAATAATAAAATAATTTATATATGAATGCTTCTATGTACATATTCAGAGGAAGATTTCACCCACTAATAGTACAGGTAGGGGACATTAATGTACCGTGTGCATAGTTTTCTACCACCCGGACAATTATGAGGACTAGATTACTAACCGTTGTACCGACATGATAATATCGGTCAGGAGCAAGTAGACCAAAGCTTACCTCCCCAAACAATTGTGATTTTTACATTACTAACTGCGGTGTAGATGGGATAATATCAGTCAGGGCGGGTAAGAGTTTTCCATCTTGATAATTGCAATGTGTAGATCGCTAACCGTTGTGTCAACTGAAACAAACGACACAATATCAAAGGCGTGTAAAGTTTTGTTGACAGTGATCCTCACGGAGAAAGAAATGTATGTAAAAAATAAAAAGTAAAAGTATAGCTCCATGGATCTTAAAGTTACATACTATGTTGTAAAGGTTGTTAACATAAAGTTATCGTAATGTAAACTAGTAATTACAATGTATGTTTGACTCCATAGATGTTTTAGTTTAGTTAGATCCTTCATACTCTTAGTCGGGATAAATATTCATGGAAAATATGTATGAAATGCATGATATATATGATATACATGATCTGTAAGATAGACATGATAGGATATATACACATCATAAATACAATGGGAAATTATATACATGATATAAGGAAGAGAAATGAATGAAATGGAGATATGGATGATATGAGTTATGTATGATGAATAATTACATAGTAGAGTAAATATGCATGTCAGTAGACGAATAAAGATTTTTTAAAATAATGTATGTTATAAATAATAAAATAATTTATATATGAATGTTTCTATGTACATATTCAGAGGAAGATTTCACCCACTAATAGTACAGGTAGGGGACATTAATGTACCGTGTGCATAGTTTTTCTACCACCCGGACAATTATGAGGATTAGATTACTAACCGCTGTACCGACAGGATAATATCGGTCAGGGCAGGTAAGAGTTTTCCCTCTTGATAATTGCAATGTGTAGATCGCTAACCGTTGTGTCAACTGAAACCAACGACACAATATCAAAAGCGTGTAAAGTTTTGTTGACAGTGATCCTCACGGAGAAAGAAATGTATGTAAAAAATATAAAGTAAAAGTATAGTAAGGATAAATGCATATAAAAGATTTGTGTAAGTCATTTAGAAAAAGGTCATTGATACATGCATTTGCATATATAAGATTTCTTATAAATATATGAAAGTTTAGCATACTAAAAGATTTCTTATAGAGATATGAAAAACTAGCATGCATATTTTATTTTTTTACTAGGATTACTGTAGTTTATAGTGAGATTGTTCCTGGGTTTTCTTTAGATAACTCTGTTGATTTAATATTATTTTAAGGCTTTAGGCATTTAAACAAAATGATGAGAAAAGGAGCAAATGTGTACAGAAGACGAGAACAAGAAACGAAAAGGTATAAATTTCTACTTATTAAATTTAATTGTCTTCTTTAGAGGAAATTTCATGTATTATTTGAATATTAAACTGCTTGTGAAAAAAATAGAATAACAGAGAATTTACTTCCACCATCTGTTCCCGTTTTGGTTAATTTCAAACTCTGGGTCGAGTCGTGACACAAGGTCAATCAAATGCATCTTTGCAGGCTCCTCTTCAACCAACAATGAGTCAAAATGTTACTCTCAAGAGACGAAAATTCTTCAATTACATAGATGAACTTCTTTGAAAACCAACCATATCACTCCAAATCTCATTCAGAAGAGAGTTGGAGAGAATATCAGATTTCGGGTACCATTCATAAACCACTATCTCACCTCCCTTATATCACTGATGAACCCACCCCTATCCTCACTATCACAAATCAACCTGAAAATGAACCTACTACTCGACTAAATTCTCTCACAACTCTCACCAATAACTAAGAACTTTGTGTGAGATCAGAAAGAAAAAGCCTAGTGAGCATGTAAGAAACAATATACAAAATCAAGAATGCAAATCCTCAGAACCAACACCACACAACCCAAGCAAGGCCAACAGATCATGAGCACCAAGAGGAATGAGCACAAGAATGCAAAAAACACCCGATTGAAGAATTTATGACCTATGAAAAATTATCATCCTCTTATAAATATTTTATTCATAACTAGGATAATGTTTAGGTATCAAATTCAATCGGAGAGGACATAGCAATTCTTGCTTGAAAAAAGATTGTGGAAGAAGAGATTTTTGCTCTTGAAAAGAATGGTACCCAGACCATAAATCTGTCGCCTAGAAAAAGAGTTCTAATGTGCAAATCGATATTTACTGTTAAATATAATGCAAATAGTAGCAAAGAAGAGTTCAAGGCTAGACTTGTAATAAAAGGATTCACTTACTCTTATGAGATCCACTACTAGAAGACATTTGCACTGGTGGCAAAGCTCAACACAGTATAAATATTATTGTCTTTGGTTATCAACCAGGATGGCCATTACATCAATTAGAGATTAAAAATACATTTCTTGATGGGAATCTTGAGAAAGAAGCGTAAATAGAGATTCCTCTGGGATTAAAGAACAATACAAATAATCAACAAGTGTGCAAACTAAGAAATCATTCTATGGTTGAAACATCTAGTTTTCTTGTGAATGAGTACTATCAGTTTTACACTGATAACACATTATTTGTGAAATTAAATCAAGAATGTATGATAATTATCATTATTGTGTATGTAGACGAGAATATTCTTCAAACAATGACGTAAATGGTTTCTGAGTTTGAGATCAAAGATCTTAGAGCTCCAAGAAGCTTACTGAGAATCGAAGTACCTAGATCCAAAGAAGGTATTTTCATATCCCAAAGAAAATATATCATTAACTTAAAAAAGTCAGAAACATTGAAGTATAAACCAAAAGATACTTATATGGATTTCAATTGATGAGCATCAAAATGAGAATAATATCCTTATTGAAAAAGTTATGAAAATTTTGAAGGGAAACATATTTATCTGTCACATATAAAGACCTAGCATTGCTTTTTCTATGGTTATAGTGAGCCAACATATGAACGATCCAAATGAAAATCATCTAGATATGATTTTTCTAATTCTGAGGTACCTAAAGATGATCCAAAGATGTGAATAGATATTTTAAAAAACTGAGAACCGTCTATTGATATCCAAACTGATGCTAGCTAGATAGGAGACAGAATAACAGAAGATCTACCACGGGTTACTATTCATACGTATGGGATAACCTGGTTTCTTGGAAAAGTGAAAAGTTGTGGTGGAAAGTAGTGTGGAATCTCAGTATCGTGCCCTGACCCTAAGAATTTGTAAATGGATGTGGCAAAAGAATTTCTGACAAAACTTAACATGGAGAACAAAAGCACTATTAAGATGTTCAATGATAGTAAATCAACCATCAATATTTCAAAGAATCTGGTGTACCATAGTCGAACAAATAATATAGAGATTGGCATGCACTTCATCTATGAGAAATTCAATGGAGAAGTTGTCTAAATAAGTTATATCAAAACTCAGTATCAAATTGTTGACATTTTTACCAAGGCTCTTCCTTAACACCACTTTAGTGATCTCAACAGCAAATTTGGGAAGCATGACATACAAACCAACTTAAAGGGGAGTGTTGATATGCATATAACCATGGACTACATGAGCTCGCCCACGGCTTAGGATACTGTGGGTCTGTTGTTATATTTGAGAGGAAGAAATTATTCTCCCTTAATTATCCATTATTGTATTTTTCTTTCTTTCCTTTTTAATCATGATGATTTGAATTTTCCTCCAATTGTATGAGGGTTGGTTTGAGATGTATATATATTTATCATTTGTTTAATGAGAAAATTAGAGTTTTTTTCCTCCTAAAATCTACAAAAATCTTCATTCATCATCGGATTCTAAAATATATATTAACGGAGAAAGAATTAAACATGACACAAAAATTGAGTTGACGTTAAGAAAATTTATTACTTGGATATGCAATATTATCCTAAAATTACAAATGTAGTATATGATTGCATTTAGTCGCAATTCCATAAGTATTGCAAGTTGAATTCTAACTCAAGAGTCAGAATAAATTAAAGAATTAGATATTTTGCAATTAGAAATCATAAGATTTTATGACATTAAATATTTGCATCAAATGATAGTAAAGTCGACATTAATAAATAGAGTTAAAAATAATAAAAATATTAGAAATGAATATCGAAAATTTGTTAAGAAAATCCAATTATGACATAGAGAGGAAAGGCTTGTTGAAGATATAAAAGGAACTATAAATATGGGTGTCTCGTGATCCAAATTTGAGATTGAAATTTTTGCAACAAGGAGATTGAAATTTTTGCAATAAGCTGGTCATTCAAACTACAATATTTACTCGGGTAGCACTGACATGTACAAAGATTTAAAACTGTTTTGGTGGCGTTGTAGGAAGAAGGGTTTGTCAAATAAATTTCTAAGTGTCGAGCATGTTTGGGTAGCTTATTGGTGCGGGTGACATTTTCAAAACGTCGTCGCGCCGTTTGGATAGCTTATTGCAAAACGTCGGCATAGTTCTCATTAATTGTCCTAAAATTTGTTAAATTGTTTTTATTATAAATAATTCATGTGGAAATGACTCTATAGTTAGTCTAGGGTTGGGTTGACGGGCAATGGCTACTTAGATGATTAAAAAAATGATCATAGAGGTGAGGTATTTGCTGGTTAAAATTATGTATTTGGTCAACCTTTAATGCATTTACTTGATTAAGAAATAGGGGCAGAATTGTCATTTATGCAAAATCAGTTGTTTTCCAAACACGCAAACCAAACAGTTAGTCAGTTTATTAGGATTAGCTACAGATACGTAGCTTGCAGGATAAGTTGTTTATTAGCAAGTTGGATAAGCTGCAGCTGCCACAAACAGACCCTAAGCAACAAAGACCAGGTGAATTGTCACGGTCCTTACCTAAACTTGAGTGAAAATAGGAAAAAATTACAATGAATTTGGTTATATGATTCCGTAAATCCATACAGGTTCATCTTAATGTAAAAGAGATAATTAATCGGATCAACCAAGTCAACTCATTTGTGGAGGAACAAGCAAACAACCAATTAACAAACTGGCTAGGTGTATGTGAAGGAAATTGATGAACTAAATGATGTTCCAAATGTATTCATCTTAGAGAGAGTAATTCTTATATGAAATGTACAACTATATTCAGTCATCAAGTTGAATCTGATATATATAACCATTTGTAATCATTGAGAAAATCAATAAGATCTCTTAAAAACTAGCACTGCCAACTAAAATTTTAAATGTTCACAATATTTTTCACATATCGATGCTGAGAAAATAAGTCACTAAAGCAAGTCAAAGAAAATCATAGGAAATGAAATTGAAAAAATTTTAAAAATTTAAAAATTTGCGAGATTCAACGTACATTAAAGAGCTGAGAAAATTTTTGAAATTGATATTAAAAAAGTGTAACAAACTTATTCATAATGTTAAGATTAAATTGAAGCATGAGTCAACCAAAAAAATAGTAACTAGGGAATACAAATAAGAAATGAGCCACAAAAATTGCCTAAATATTCAAGAGCCTGCTAAAAAATTCGACGACAATTTTAATAAAGATCACATAATTGAAATAATAAAATGGAAAATAAGTAAATGATAACTGACTTTAAAATTATATCCCATTTTTCACACCTCACAAAAATTATCAAATTATTGTTTTACGAAATTATGTACTTTAATTTGACTATTTTGATAAATTATTTACTCTTGATATTAGTCTTAGAACACTCCAACTTGTATCAATGGGTTACTGATAAGTGTAATGTTGGGCTCCAACATTTATTAGCAGTAATTATGACCATCGAGCTAGGAGATAACATGATAAAATTTAATTTCTTCAACTCTATACAAATATTATATGATATTTCTATGATAAGAAATGCTGAAAATAAGAAGAAAAAATAAGAATGAAGTAAACAAAAACATTTATGATATTGACTAGCATACTAAAATAAAAGTTTGGCACAAGTTAGCACGAAATCATCAATGGGAAAGGAAAAATTTGATCGATGATATGATGAAATTTTTATTAACAGTTAATATGATCTTTGGGCCAATGTGATGATCGATGATATGAAAGGAAATGGAAAAAATTTAGGCTTATACATTTACAAGTGATATTGTTATGCTATGATGGCATTGTTATGATGGCATTGCTATGATTACATTATGATGAATATGCTTATGATTACATGTTTATGACTTTACATATTTTATACAATAGTCATAATCTGTTTTTTTTTAATGTTCTATATAATTCTAGCATGTTATGACTTGCACGTGGACATGTACAGACATACGAGCATGCACTTTGTTTCTTTTTATGTTAAAAATATTATTTTAGCTTTGATTATTTCTCTGAGCTCGTTGCTCACTCTACGTTATTTACTTACTGAAAAGGATAAGAAGCACCAGGGCAAATAGTCAGTTATGACTTGTACAGATTATGCATTTATAGTTTTGAAAGCTTGTACAATCTTTTGGGTCTGTATTTTATTTATGTTGGATTTAGCAGTTCTATATAGATATATTTGTTATGATGATATAATTTTCACACTTCCAAATAAATGAGAATATGAACTGAATTATGAAACAAAACGTATCAAGTATGATTGTGGCAATTTAGTTAGACTAGTTCATCACCCACAGGGTCTTAATTCTGCAAATCAGGATGAATGTTGGTGATGATTTAGACTGGCCAAATTAGGCACCTCAGCTGACCCTTAAGGGGGCAGTTGAGGCGTGACAGATTGTCAAAAGTCATCATTTGTCTTTGAGATTATTTTCTCAACAATTTGGGACCAAAAAACATAACTAGTACCATCAAGTTTAATATTAATCTTTGTGGCAGTACGTCATTTGTCGTTGCTAAAGTCAGAATCTGGTTTTGAACTAAAACTTAAGTCATTCTTGTCACAAGGACTGTGAGTATTGCAGCCATTTATGCTGTTCTCATTCTATCAGGTAAGTGGATGTAGTCATCATTTTCAGATTCAGCAGATCTTGCAACAGCAATTCCTAGTTGTGAAGAATAAGAGGAATTCCACAAGTAACTAATCTGGTACTATGTTAAACTCAAGAGCTTTTCAAAATATTTCTCAAATTCATTCTTAAATAAGTATATTTAAAAGATAAAAAATGGCGGCAAATTTCTCAGAAACCATTAATATTTGGTCAGAAGAAAATAAGGAAGCTATATAAACCATAGATAAACATAACAATAAAGACAGCTATCAATTATAATCATCTCCTTCTCCAGGTACCAAATAAAGCTCACGCAAACATGACGAGTAAAAGTGGAGGCAATCTAATCAAATGCTCGAGTCCTGCTCTCAAAGAAAAATGCATTGAACTATAAAATTAAAATCAAAACCAGTAACCAGTGAGATTCATAAATTAGAAGACACAACTAGCATAAAAATAGCACGTAGAATTTAGATATTTCATTCAACAGCAAATTTTAAGATATCATAAAATTTTGAACGCAAATTATATCATATGGTTTTATGCGGCTTGTAATTTAAAATATATAATTATGGTTTTTACAGCAAGCCCATGTGCTGATTGAAAAACTGATACGGCAAACATAGCATCTTTTAGATTTATAACATTCCTATGTTTCATCCAAGAAATTTCTTTACCTGATATTATGGAAAGAGTGAAAGAAGCATTTTACAACAATTTTTTAGTATTTTCTATCCTTGAGAATTTGAGATGAAGTCGACTTATTTTCATGTACCTTTTTTATTTAAGCAAGTGCAGGGAAACACAAGATATGGATTACACCTGCTAAATTGTCATATTCTAGACAAGGCCCGTCATTTTCTTTTTCTTTTGATGAAATATTAAGTCCTAAAAAAGTAATGTATCTCAATAATTATTTTCCTCGGACACATATGGCCAAATACAAGTAAAATATTCATCAAAATAACACGATTTCATAATAAGAAGCCCGATGGAGAAATTTTATTGCAGTTGAAGGCAAACCTTTTAATGTCCTCCACAGCCTGTTTTCGATGTTGTATTTGCCGTTCTAGAATATGAATTAGTGTAGCTCTGGCCTATGAAGTAAAAGGCAAAAAACATATATTAACAGATGAAGCAAAAAAAATACCATTTTAAGACAAAAAAAAAAGGTTAATAAATGCCTGGTGAGGACGCAGTGAATTAAGAAGATGGTGCAAGTTCTTAAAAATAAGAGAAATTTCCTCCACTCTTCGTGCATATTGTGATGGTCTATCCACAAGCACATCAGCTAGCTCCAAGATATGTAGTTGAAGCTCCCTATTCAGTGACCTCAACTCTTTTTTATAATCTGAATACAGAAACATTTAATGAACTAGAAGCCCTTAGCCATGATACCAGAGTAACCAAGAAACAGAAACAGTTCTGATGAATTAAAATTGAAGTAATAAAATTGGTAATTAGATAAGTAGTGCTCCATGATTGATGAACAAAACTAGGGCAGGAATCAGAGATGAAACAGCCTGGCTGAAATCACAAATACAAATGCTGGGACCTCTTCTAGCAGAACTCAAGTTGTAAAAAATTATCTAAACACAATTAGTTAAAAAAAATAAATAAAAAGAAAAAAGTAAAAAAGAAATCTAAACATAATTAGCCTTGGATAAAACATGTAGTGCATAGGGCAGCAAGACCTGATATTGACCACATTTGGACCCCATTACAAATCACTTTTTATGGCAAAGTCAATTCATGTATCTCAGTCCAGCCAAAAAAATTTTACATTCAACCAGAAAGTGTTGCTAAAGTTGGCATTAACCAAGCAAGCTTTGACTCAATGTTTGCCGGACAGTGAATCCTTAAATCTCTCCCTATTTCCTGAGTTTCTCAATGATATTCACTTTTTCATCATGCACAACATACTGCAAAACAAGTACGTCAGCTTTGTGGAACTTCATGAAATTCGGACGCATGGCCTCATCCACTTTATCTTGTATAATGCAACGCAAGTAGGTCATCTTTGTGGAAGATAATGAAAATTGGACAGATGACCTCATCCTCTCTATCATCTTGTGTGTGTGCGTGATGTATGTACTCAGTACATGTGCAATGTAACCATGCAAAAATAAATATATGTATGTATGAGGTTGGCTCGGTGGTATCTATTATATTAATATTTGATCATGATTGCTTTTTTTTTCTTCCAGTTCAGAATTTATCCCTTTTCCTTTCAACCACCACCACAAACCTCAACACCCCGTAAAAAGCCCAATTTTTTAGTCCCTTTAATCCCATCACATCCAAAACTCGTCATGAAAAATCCCTCACCCTAGCCTAAGTCTCACACATCAACCCTATAAGCTCCACACTCTCAAGCAAAACCCACACCCCTTCAAATACTTTCTACACCTGTCAGGCATTATTAAACCCTTACCTTCCTCCCAAGTCCACTTCACCGCAAATATCCTCCATTAGGTTTCTTTCTATTCCCTTGCAAATTAGAAAAAATATAAATCTCCAACCCTACCGCATAAAAGCCCACCTCACTCCTCTGTCCAGCAACACTTACATTGTTAAACAATCTGATCGAGAACATATGGTAGCAGGGATCAATTAATGAAAATAACAAACCCTGACTTTCACACCCGGTACACAAATCTCACGGTGGGTATGAAGCACGTCTTCCCAGACATTAAGAGTAAGTTAACCAGCCAAAACAAAGAAAAACAGAACTTCAATCTGCTAATAACCTTAACATCGAAGTAGAGATTATACCAGCCAGTTGATCGTATACTTCTTTCCATAGATCTTGAACAAATACACAACATTGAAAATGGCTATGATGTTCACAATAGAAACTGTTAAACTACATGGAATTCCATTAAATGCTAAAAAAGAATAGTGGAGAACATGTTTCATGTGAAATAATGGATGATCAGTGCAGGCTGTGCAGCATAAATTTTAAAGGTAAAATGAACTAATATATTGATAGGAATCATCCTCACAACAAACAACCGCTATTTTTTGTTTTTGCTAAGAATTGTGGATGGGACAGTTCAAATCAGTCATATGATCATAAATAAGGGATCATGGGCAAGCACAAAGCTCAATCAATTTAAGTTAGCATAAAATTCTGGCAAGACGTACTCAATATATCTTCTCGTTTCAGGATTCAAATCCTTAATAAAATTAGAAAAGAAAATTTTTTGGAGAAAATGTCTAGTCATGCTTTGCAAGCTTGTTAATGAATTTTTTTCTTATACTTCTTCATGTTCAAATTTTGTTATTGGATTGCTTGTTTGCTTGATTTTACTCAAACTCAATACAATTTGATTTACAACGAATGGATTTCAAATCATTCGCATGGATTGCTTGTTTTGTAGTTTCTAGTTATTATTTCTGGTAGAAAACTATTGATGTTTTGTCTAAATTGATGTCCTATTTTTTTAATTTCCATTGAAGTAGTAACTTGTCAAATGATTAAGAGTAAGCGCCCCCAAATTTCTGTGTATGCTTCATGCTTTTTTGCATCTCATATTAATAAAATATTATAGATCCAAGTCCCTAAGATGTCCTACAATATATGTGGTACTTGAGATCGCAGTATAGAAAGAAATATTAGGGTCAGTCACCAACATTATAAAAAATGTAATTTAAATTAAATCATTTCAGTTATAATTCTAAACAATTTCAACATAACTAACATTTGGTTAAAAATTATATTCTTACATCCAATTTGAGGTATAATACTAGGGTATTTCATGTTAAATAAATAACTAAGAAGAATTCTTGAAATAAACATAATATACCTTTATTTTTAAAATAATGTACTTAATTCATAAAGATTTGGATATTCAAAAACAAAATCTGCATAACTAATATAGAACATAAACATAAAAAAGAATTTACCATTTATTGATTACAGGGATCAATGGCTTTATCAATTAAAGAAGTATAAGAAAGACAATTACATTGTTTGAGTATTGGTTAAATTTGTCGTAGCCAAAAATTCTTCACCAAGAAGTTGATTTGTTAATAGCATATATTTCTTTAAAACCGTTACCGAAAAATTGAGTATAAATTAAGTTATAATTTTTCAAAGATACTAGAGAAGGCTTACTACAAAACTTTAAGAGTTTGGGAAATAACATAACTATCCTCCTGTTAGTATTATTGCCGGTGGTTTAATAATAACTTATTAAAATTAAAAAAGCCTAATACACAAACACAAGTACATATATGGTCAAAAATGATCCTATTAAAAAACTATAATTCATGAATGTTTTTTGAATGATGGATTAGATGAAGAAAATATAACTACAAAATAGTCTTGACTCAGATTTTACTAGAGCTGAAATCTTCACTGGAGTTGGCACTATAGCTTGTTTATGAAACAAAACCAATATTTAAGAAAGAGTGAAAAATTGAACTTGGAACTGAGCAGGAGATATCATTTTTTAATCTAAGTCTCATTAAACCCTTAATATTGCCTTAATTTTAAACTACGTAAATCATAAATGTTGACATTGATAAATCAACTCCAAATATCCCATAGTGTAATTCTTGATAAATTTTTTTATCAGAATTACCTCAACTTCTATGAATCAAACTAATACAGATTGTTTCATTGTTCTTGGTTTTCTTAACTTACACATTAAAAAGATCTTTATGGAGAGTCAACCGGCAAATATTTACAAGATATAAAAATGGCAATAGGTTTCAAAAACATGAAAATTAAAATTCCATATATTAGGTAGAATACAAATGTTCATAATTCATCAAAACTAATCTTTAAGAAATTTGGATTATTTTACATTAAAGAATTTACCTATCCATATGATAAACACATCCTATTCATATCAAACATATTTGTATAATTTGCTAATTATCAGAAAATTTAATGGAATCCAATAATATAAAATTTTTCATCTATTTCCTCCTATGAATTAGCTTGTTTTTTATTGGAAAACATACTGTTTTTGTAACTTCATTACATGTATCATACCTTCTTGCACTATCCATTTGTTATATACAAAATGTGTATGAGAATACTCACATGAAATTTTTCACTAATTTATAATAATTACAATTCTATTGTAAATTATAATTAGAGCTATGCGGAATTAAAACAACATATTGAAGAAATTGTCTACTTGAACCTATAAAGGCTTCCTGTATGAATGCTTGAGAAGTTAATTACTAGAAAAAGAAAATCATATATATATATATATATATATATATATATATATATATATATATATATATATATATATATATATATATATATATATATATATATATATANATATATATATATATATATATATATATATATATATATATATATATATATATATATATATATATATATATATATATATATATATTAGTGTATCTTATTTGACTTTATATTATGAAATGCAGTTGCTTGAATTTTTCTATATTTCACCCCATCCTTCAAG
This sequence comes from Phalaenopsis aphrodite, assembly GCA_003013225.1. Classification (NCBI taxonomy): domain Eukaryota; kingdom Viridiplantae; phylum Streptophyta; class Magnoliopsida; order Asparagales; family Orchidaceae; genus Phalaenopsis; species Phalaenopsis aphrodite. The sequence goes on along the minus strand of NEWO01001340.1, from coordinate 57,933 downwards.
ATTCACATCCAACACATCATCTACACAATTTTGAACTAGTAGTACTTTAACTTATGCCAACAAATATGATAAATACAAAATTTGTACGTACTATAATTATATAATTGATATCATGTGCTCTGACAAGTCAAATCTATATGTGACTACTTGTGAATTTCAATATAAGGAAAGATAAAGTAGGATTTTAAAATACAACCAAATCTCCTAAAAAGGAGTGATGTCCGGCAAAACAAGGAATAAAGAAAGCTCCACATTCCACTAGATGAAATCCCCATCTCTCCTATATGTTTATATCAAAAGAGAATAATTCTAAAAAAATGAATTCTCCAAGTACTTTTCTTTATTCATTTAAATAAACTTTATAAAAATATGACACTCAATAGGACGCAATGGACAAAAAGGACTCACGTAGTCGACCCGACTTAGATAAAGGCTGGTTGTTGTTGTTGTTGTTGTTGTAGTAGTAGTAGAGCATTTAAATAAATTTTGATAAGATTTCTCCTTATCAAATAGAATATTTTGCGTGATTAGATAAAAATTTTTGCTTATTTGGATAGCTTACCAAGGTTTATAGCTTGCTTATCATTTTTTGTTATAAATGGCTCTTTGTAGCTGTTATTTCCATCAATACTTAGAGTGAAAATATTCCCTTCAACTCATGTAAGCTTATCCTCCCCAAATCATACCCACTTGTTCCTATTAACAAGTGCAAAGGATTGCGACACTGCCTCTCCCTCTAATTGTTTTCAACATAAAAGTGCTACTAGAATAGAAAAATAAAAGTTTTTGCTATTATAACCACTGCTTGCAAGCTTCCAGAGAAAGATCAAAGATTGTAATTTGTTGGTTGCACTATATTTTGAGTTAAGCAATGACTTTATTCATAAGTGTATTGTAAAAATTAGTTTTGAAAAATCGGGTAAAAATTTTGGCGATTAAAAATATACCCCAATTTTTCCAACCCTCAAATTTCAACCAAATCAATTTCATAAAATTCTACATGTCAAAATGATCAAATCATATATAATATTATACATATATTTTGAATGTATCAGGGATGAAAAAAATCAGAAGTTATAAGTTTAATTAAATTTCATTAAACCTTAATTAAACCCCCCTAATCCTGTGTTGCTATTCCCAACCGACCTACTCACACGATATAATCTTGGGAGAGACTTTTTGAGAGACTTCGCATTTCTTCCTCGCCTCTCTTGATATACCTTTTCCCCTCTTGGTTTCGCTCACACAACCTCCCTCCCAAATTGATCGAGCTCTGCAGAAGCTTAGATGATCGGCTTTAGAGTTGCAAGCATTGTAGGTCGCGCAAGCCGCAGAGTGTTGAATCCTACTTACCCTCTCCCGATTCCTCCTTACCGCGAGAGTAGTGTTTCGCTACTGTAGCCGCGTGAACTGAGCGGCCCGTAGTGTGTCACAATCGACATTTTAGGACTTCGGGGTGATTTTAATGAGTGCAAATTCCTTTTTCACCGTATTTGAAACTTTTATTTCCTTCATCTTGCTTCCATTTTGAGATTTATCATAAATCGTGTATCTTTTTCGTTTCCAATAATCGTCAGAGGCGCCAAACTTGTGTCAGGAGCGTCGAAAGTGATTTGTGAACTTCCGTAAGGGCTTAGCGAGAAGAGGAAGAGAAATTTGAGAAGATAGGAAGAAGAGGGAAAAAAATTTGACAGCAATGGAGGGTTGAGTTGCCGAGAAGCTGGTTAAGGTATGTTTAAGCTAATAAATTATGTTTTTGGTTAAATAACCTTATGAGTTAAGATATCTTGAATTCCTGAATCGTTTAAGAATTCAGGTTGGTTACTTGAGGCTGCGAGTTCGAGACAAGCATGTGGAAGTTATTCGTAGGACGCCTCCGTAAAATTCAGATAAATTAATCCTAAGCTAAGAAGAATAATTTGATTGACATAAATTGCTTTAATCTTAAATTTAATATTATGTTTTGTTGGTTATTAAACTCAACATAAAAGTTATCACTACGTTAGCCAGTTACGAAGATTAAGATTAGTGTGGCAACCGATGTGAGTAATTATATTTCTAAATTTCAATAATTTTCTTTATTTCAAAATGCATGTTAATTATATGCATGTTTTAGTTCAGTGGATTTATATTACAGCAAATTATTCATACTATTAGATAAAAAAAATATGCATGACAGAAAAAATATTCAAGATATGCATGAAAGATATATATGATACACATAATATGTAAAATAGACATGGTAGAAAACAGGCATGCATAATAAGCATTATACAAGAAATATGCATAAGATAAGAGATATGAATTATATAAGAGATGCATAATATGATTGATATGTATGATGATTACTCTCACAACCAAGTAAGTATGCAAATTAGTAAATGTATGAAGATGACTCAATAATATATGTTATAAAGAATGAAATGGCTTATATATGTATATTTATAAGTGCATGTGAAGAGGAGTTCACCCCCTACTAGTACAAGCAAGAAACGCTAGTATACTCAAGCGGGTAGAGTTTTTCTACCACCCTAGACAACTATGATGGTTATATCACTAATCGTTGTGCCGACAGAATAATATCAATCCAGGGCAGTAGACTGAACTTTCCTCCCCAGATAATTGTGATGTTTATATTGTTAACTGCTATGCTGACGGAATAATATTGATCATGAGGAAGGTAATGGTATTTCCACCCTAGACTAATGTGATGTTTACATCGCTAACTATTGTACCAACGGAAGTCGATGGGGGGCAATATCGGTCAAGGCGTGTTAGATTTTATTGATGGTGATCCTCATAAAGACATGTGTATGTAAAAAATATAAAGTAAAAAAAATATATATTAAAGAATTAAGTAGTCTAACTTAGAAAATATCATTGACACTAGCATTAGTATATATAAGATTTCTTATAGCAATATGAAACACCAACATATTATAATATTTTTTATAGAAATATAAATGACCAGTATATATATATTGATTTTTTTTTCATAGATTAGTGTAGTTTTGAAGTGTGATTACTCCTGATTATTTTTAGATAACTCATTTTATTGCATTAATACTATTTTAGATTTTAAACATTTAAACAAGATGAATAGAAGAGAATCAAAAGTGTATAAGAAACAAGTATAGCAACCAAAAAGGTATACATTTTTTACTTGTTAATTTAATTGATTGCTTTAGTGGCTCTTTCATGAAAATTTTGAATATTAAACTATTCAATGATAGAAATAGATAAGTAAAGAATTTATTTTCACCGTCTGACCGTCTGTTCCTATCATGGTTAATTCTAAACTCCAGGTCGAATCGTGTCAAGTATGTTGTAATCAAAAGATTAGTGGCAAGCAGCAAACATATATAGATGAAAGGGCTGTTAAAGCTTTTGTGATTGATGATTCACAATTTTTAATTTTCTATTAGTAGAAACCTTGTGTAAACAAGGTTCTAAATTTCATCCAACACCAAGCCTTTACTCTTCTGGGCAAACCACATATTTCTTTGATTATAAATCATTTGTTATTGCAAGTAACCAAACTCTATGCAAAAACCTTGTTTTGTTAACTCATCCGTTGAGAAGGCTAGACCCATAGTGTATCATGGAAAATTCTAGATCACCTTGTCATTCTTGTATGACACCATGGCAAAACCCCAGCTTTTTTAATGGATGGAAATTTCACCAATCTTCATTTGTTGGAGTATGGGTCCTGTTGGTCTCCTTCAGTTTTGTTTTTATTGAGGGTAAACCATCAAGCAATTCAAGCATGAATGACCCTTCAGGTTACACTATAAACAATAAAGTATAATCTATTGCTAGTTCACCTCTTAAGGCTTCTCTTCCTTGGCTTAACATTCTGTGGAAGCTTCCATCTTTTGTTAGCACGGTCAGCCTAGTTCATCTTCTCAATGGAAATAGCCTTAAGCCTTCATTGGAGATAATCCTCACTGGGAATATTTTCAGTTCTCTTCTTCTAATTCCTTCCAACCATGCAATATATTTCATGAAGCTATATTTCTCCTCCAATGAGAGTCCTAAGGCATTGGTTTGTTTAATGAACAATATAGCATAGTCTTACACATAATGCTTGTGCTTCTATCTCAATTTACCGTTAGATATGCTCTTATACATGGTAAATCAAACAAAACAATGAATAAAGTACAGTCTTGAGCAATAGCCATGTTAATCTTGGCAAGTTATAGTTCTAGGATTCTATATCCCGCCACATTACGCACACGATCACTCATTTAACGAAAAAAAAATTGTACAGTGTAGAAGTATACTTATAAATAAAAATATAACTTTAAGAAAGATCCACCCAATTATTGACCTTCTTTGCAGTTACTGTGTTCACATATGTGAGAATTTCATACTTAATACAGACAATAAATAAAATTTGGTATCTAAGGTAGTGGTGATTAAGTTCTTCTCCTTCATCGCCATTAACTGGTACTTCCAACATCCCCGAGCTCCTCATTTGGAAACAAAACAATGCCCTCTAATTATATGAGTTATGAGTAGTAGACGCCACATTCTTCTGATTTCAAAAGTTGACCATGTTAATCTTGACAAATTATGGTTCTTGGATTCTATATTTTTGCCACATTAAGGCATATGACGACAATTTCAATCACACAAAAGAATTACATTGTAAAATACTATACTTATAAATGGAGAAATAACATTAAGAAATATCTACCCAAATGGCAACCTTCTTTGCATTGACTATACATACCATTGTATGTTGGAATTTCCAACCTCGCATCAACTTTGATTTAATATTAATGCCTAAAGATAATAAGGATTTTTATCCTTCTTCAATCTCATCATTAACTAACAATTCCAAAGCCCCATCTTCCTCCTAATATGGAAGCATTGTCCTCTTGCCATATGAATCATAGGTATTAAAGGCAACATCCTTTTAGATTAGAAATTTCTGAACAATTGGAGAGTCATCTGCTCTAGGAACTTGATTTTAAGTATCTCTAGTTTGTTCATTTAGTTTCTAAATATAATTCATTGAAAATGGAGTTTTTTCCTTATATAATAGAAAATTTAATATTCTCATCAGGCTCAAAGGGGTACACATGTTTTTGTCATTTTTAACCTCACAACTTGATGCAAAATCAAAAAACTGATACCATTATGATCTAGGATAAATCTTACACCAGCAGTGGTATGATATCAATCCTCAATTGCCGAATACAAAAAGTACATAGAATAAGCACTATAGCACTCTCTCCCTCCCTAATTGTAAAAGGGATGGGATGTGAATGTTTTAAGTATCAACACTACAAGTTCCTTAATCTATGTAACATAAATAAATGATAATCAAGGATATAGAGTACCCTTGATTAACAGATTAAGTGTAGAAAGAAATAAATATAAATAAATCATGTATGATGCAAATACCTTTTAAAATGGTAAACCATAGAGTAAATTTATCCTTGTTTTTAGTGGCATTGGCCAAAGAAGGTATTAATGACAATATGGTGTCAAGAGAAAACAAGAGAGGGTAATAATGAACTAAAAGAATTAAAAATAAATAGATTACAAAGTGAGATGATTTGGAGACTTACCTAACCTACATGTATACCTCTTGATGTTAAAAAACCTTCAATTGCTTCCTTAGTTCTTCCTCATCTTTCTCTTTCTTGGCTTATTTACCACTTATGATCCTCTTTGCTATAATAATGTCTTTCACGCCTCCTTTGAATGTTAAGGCATATTCCTTCTTTTTCTACCATCTTCTCAACAAAGAGAGAATAAAGTCTTCCAAAATGGAATGAATGGTGGGTTTAGAGAGAGAAGAGAGTGGAAGAAACTTTGTGAATGGGAGGCATCTTGGATGAGTAAGGTTGAGAAGAGGGAAAGGAAAGAAAGAAACAGAGGCTTCAAGTATGCAATCTTGCATTTAACACTGAGATGAATAAAAAAAAACCTTATATAAAAGCTACTATTTATAGATTTTTAAAAATTCTAAAAAAGCATATTAAAATATGATAATGTAAAAGATCATCTTTAAAATATGCATGACATAAGTTATAAAATAGGATAATTCATTTACACCAATAAGCACATCACTAATTGGATAAATCCCTTGATTTTTTAATCAAAATAACAGTCTCCTCCTCTTTTCATAATGGAAAATAACAAATATCTGGAAAAAGGCTTGAGATTAAATTCGAGAAGTTTTCACAAAATTATAGCCCATAATAAAGCTAACCTTGCATGCTCCATGCAACAAATTTGATAATGGGTTTCACCTAGGCATTACTTTGGGTCTCACTTAGGCTTGCAATTTTTTGCTAATTTAATGTTAAAGCCATATGAATCATAGCTATCTTCCATAGCGGGGAGGTGTCATGGGACTCTTGGCATACATACCCACCTTCCTTTCAAATGTAATAGGGATGGCTTCTACTACATTTCCTTTGGATAACTACCTCTATCAATGAGTATTTAACCATGATGATTGATCCATTAATACAAGATAAGTTGATGCATCCCATACGAAGGCGTCAAAGAGAGTGGATCATAAAATTAGATGAAATGCTTCAAATGAAATTGGCAATGTCAATCCAATTCATAACTCTATGTTTGATGAATTATTAACCAACAAGCAATAAATTCTCCCTACGTTACATTGGTAAATGGCTCCCTTAGCATACTTATTGAGGCTAGCTAGGATAACCAATATCATTGGATCAATACTAAACTAGCCATATACTTTCAAGAAAAGAATACCCTATTAATAATGCAAGGCCTTAGTATGGCTACAAATGAATCCAACCAAGCCAAGAAGATACATGTTTGAACTCAAACTCATTTATTAACAGCTTGTTCAAACTCGGCTTGAATTCGATTCAAATTATAAAGATAATGTTTAAACTCGAGCTCGTATATAATAATATAAATATGATATTTTGAGCTCGGCTCATTTGCGGCTAAAGCTTAATTTTATCGAGCGGCTCATTTAGTCAAATCGAGTTGAGCTTGTTCTTATTGAACAAATTGATAAACAATGACTTCAACTTAAAATTTACTTAAGCTTCAGAAGTCGATATAATATTATATTTATTTAAGTATAACAAGCTATGAATAAAGATAATATAAAACTATTTAAATAAAAATTTGATAACTATGTTTTGGTATTAACTTCATTTTCTTAACAAAGTTAAGTATAACTTAAAATCCAGTATCAATAAGCTAACCGAACAGCCTGCATGCCCCTGTGGGCAAGGAGAGGAGCTCAATTGCTGAAATTCTCACCTTACAATTAAACAAAAGAATTTAAATTCACCCACTAATGCGGGACTAAACAAAACTAAGAGAAAAATGTGACATACATTATTAACTAATTTTTTGTTTGTGCAACTCCTCGAATAGAGTTTGCTTTTACTTTATTTGATTTTGATAGTTAGTTTTTTAATAGTTTTTAATTAATAATATAGAAAAGGTAATTAAATTCTAAATTAGATTTTAATTATACTTTATTTAACTTGATTTTTATTTTTATTTATAATTTATATGAGTTTTTACGTCAATGTCAAACTTTAATTCAATAATTTAATGAGTTTGTTCAAGAGCTTTAAATGATATTATTCAATTATAAACAGGTCAGCAATAAAATGTTCAAGTATTATCATTTAATAATTGAGTATTTAAAAAAGTGTTCAGGCATGTTCAATTACTTAATTAAATGGTCATAAATGAGCTATAATCGATCATGAATGCTTAGTTCAATTGTAGCTCTAGGCCTAAGTTAGCTTCATTCAATTTATTCCTTTCAGGCTCTCATTCCAGAAAACAAGAAGCTTCTTAATTTTAGAGAACAATGAGAGAATTCATGTTAGATATCCCACAAAATTAAGTTTCCTAGAGAACCAAACAAAGGCAAACAGACAGGTTGACCTTCCGCAAAACTAAATGCTATCATAAGAATCGAGAGGAAGGGAAAAGTCCATCCTTAACTAGATGTTATCCTATGCATCAATGGTTCTTCTAGAAGAAAAACCACTCATGTTTGGCACCTACATTTGTTTGACTTTTCAGACAAGTGCAGCTAGAGACAAAAACATGAACATCATACTCTAGCAATGTAAAACACTTGTTTTGATTCGCAAAAACTAGCAAAAAATCTTCCAGCAAGAAACTATAAATGATTCATTTTGTTTCCCAAGAACATAGTAAAACAATTGCATAAACTACCGACAAAAAGACTAATATTTCATGGATGAACGCCATCCAGAACACACAAAAATGCTCTCAATGAACATGTGCAAAAGAAAGCACATATTAAAGCAAATTATGAAAACATAAGGCAGCAATATTAGAGAAAAACTCATCATAAATAAGAATGTTGAAACTTCCTGATATCTGTAGATCCTTCTCCAAGCTGTGAAACGACTTGAAACATAAGCAAACAGAATCCATGGAAACTGTAAACAATAATGTGGCAGACTTTAAGAAGTTGTTCAGGGTCCTATTGTTTTGATAAATTTCATTTCAATTAAAAATACTTCCCTTCGCAATTATTAAATCCTGAAAACAATTTATAAGGATTTAACAATATTTAATACTTATCATGTCAAACAATGTTCAATCTCAAGTTTTACTGAATCTGGGTTTAAATGATTTACTAAACCCTACTTGAATTAAATCCCAATCTGAGAAAAAAAAAAAAGTTGACATAGTTCTGAGCCGAGCATGGATGTCCGACATAGTTCTCAAAGACAAATCAATGTCCAAAATAATTCCCAAAGACACCGATGACAAACCAACATTAATAAAAAAATAACAACTAAATTAACAAAGAAATAAATTGAACATCAAAAAACACAAAAAAATCAAAAGAATCGAGAAACAGTGGTCAGGTCAATTGTGCTCGTGCTTTCAGAAGAAGAAAAAAAAAAGGTTGACGCAAACAAACTTATGAATGAAGAAAATAAAAGAAGGGGGCGCATACCGATATTAGGGCCCTTGGGATAAAGCTGCCGAACTCCCTGATCCTCCAAGCTGGGAAGCACCACATCTGTCTACAATGACAGAATAAACGTGCAATGAACCTTCAGAAATCATAACGATGAAGGGAATTGGAAACCCTAAATGCAGATCAATTTATTTTCTTGGGTAATTTACAGTGTAGGTGGCGCCATAGAGGGAATAAAGACCCTGGATAGGCGATGGCGGCTCGGGAGCAGACTTGGGGTCATCGAGGAAGTCCTTGTACAGGCGGTAATAGGGCGGCGGCGGTGGATACGACGATGACGTTGCCGCCATATTTATCTCCCTCCTTACCTCGCCATATCTCTCGCGTTCTGGGAGTAGTCGGTGCACTATTTCAGTTCCCGGGCACCAGTAACTTTATCGAAACATGCTTTCCTGACCGACACAAAAGCAAATGCCATACGATCAATATTTACAAAATTATAACGCCTTGGCGGCGGCCCTTGCCCAAAATATCTCTCATACTAAACCGTCAGCTTATAATTGCGGCGACCTTGCGCGATTTTTTTGAAAACTCGGTCTAATCACGTGGTTTGTTTATTTTTGGCAATGTTGCATGTCCGGTTTGAATTTTTTACGCTAAACGTAGTTCGCGGGCTGCTGGTCACATTTCAGAATAAGTTGTTTATCCTGAAACGCACAAACTTCCCTAAACAGACCTTAATTATCTTAATTGAAATATTTTTTTTAATTATTTTTATGTTTTCATAATAGTGTAAATTGGATACATGTGGATATGGCTATCCATTTATTTCATTAAAAATATATATATTTATTCAATAAGAAGTTACTTTGCACTATTTTAAGTATCTTCCTCATCTCCTACAATGTTTATTTTTGTCTTGACTGGCTAATTAAAGTTAATAATGTTATAATTTTAGTTATTTAGGTTTAAATATATTTTCTCACTCTCAACATGAACCCTAAAAATATATATGAATCATGTTGGGATAAACAATGTTCAAGAATTTTTTACCTTGATTAAGAAAACAATCGAAAAATTTTTAAACATGTTCTTGTACGATAATCAAAGAATATTTGATCATAGTTCATAATGATTGAAAAATGTTTGATTTTTATTTGAATAATGAACAACTTAGTCCTAACAAATTTGGTCAAAATTTCATCAAGCTTCGAGCAAAGTTCGAGTCATATTAAATATTAGTTTTAATATTTTTAATAAACTATTCAAACATTATATTGACATATTCTTTTTTCACTCACAATCACTTTTGGAATTGATGTATTTCCCTTCTCTGTCCAAATCCCTCCCCCTTCTCGTCCCCCTTCACGGTCTCGCCCAAAACCATCGCCTCCGAGACCGAGCCATGGCGATTCAGTTGGCGTTAGAGTTAACTGGGAAAACAACGACTGGATCGTGGCGTACAGAGACCCGAAAACCTGGATGAAGGCTTTAAAGTGAAGTCCACGTTAAATCTTGCTATAAATCTGTTATCAGATAGGAGGGTTTCTAATAATAAATCACCAGCGATAATGGCCATTGTTTTTTTGCCAATCGAATGCCAATACCCCTTTTTCTAACTGTCAGTCACCTTCCTTCTCCCTCGGACCATAGGCACCTCGTTTTTCGTTATAACTGAGACGTTTGAGTATGATGATCTGGATTATTTCGATAGTCTCTTCAACTCCACAGCCTTGAAAAACTCATCACAGCTTCTGGAACATGCAAAGATGATTATCGATTAGGGTTGTAGATGTGTCAAGCCTGAGCGAGCTCAGGGTCGGCTCGTGTTCAACTCGTGTTCTAAATTGGCCCGTTTTCGAAATAGCTTCTGAACAGTGTGTTTATGTTCAACACAAATGATATTTTCCTGTTTATGTTCGGCTCGAAATTGACTCGTTATATAAAAAATTATTAAAATAATATTTAATTTTTTATATATATAATTAGTATTGTTCCACAAAAAATTAACAAAATAAGAACCCTAAAAATTAGTCATGCACTGAAGAAATTATAATTTGTTTCCGGGTTAAACCAAAATCATTTTAGTGTGATATAGATAGAAGTTATGAATCCAAAATATTTGAGTGATAATCGTTAATAGCAGAACAATACATGCTCAACACAACCAACAATTACATAAAGCAGTAAATGGTTTGAAATTGTTCCATACAACCAACAATTACATCTAAACAAATTGTAAGCTATAGCACTGTAAAGCTTAAAGACATCTTAGTTGTTCATGAGGTCAAGTTGCTCATTCCTTCCACGATGAGGACTGCCGTGCCGAAGAACGAGCTTCAATGCCTTAACAGATCAGTACAATAAATATAAAGAAAATTCACATACATACCACNATAAATCACCAGCGATAATGGCCATTGTTTTTTTGCCAATCGAATGCCAATACCCCTTTTTCTAACTGTCAGTCACCTTCCTTCTCCCTCGGACCCTCAGCACCTCATTTTTCGTTGTAACTGAGACGTTCGAGTATGATGAGATGGATTATTTCGATAGTCTCTTCAACTCCACAGCCTTGAAAAACTCATCACAGCTTCTGGAACATGCAAAGATGATTATCGATTAGGGTTGTAAACATGTCGAGCCTGAGCGAGCTCAAGATCGACTCGTGTTCAGCTCGTTCGATATTAGCTCGTGCTCTAAATTGGTTCGTTTTCGAAAAAGCTTGTGAACAGTGTGTTCATGTTCAACACAAATGATATTTTCCTATTTATGGTTCGGCTCAAAATTGGCTCGTTATATAAAAAATTATTAAAATAATATTTAATTTTTTTATATATAATAAGAATTTTATGTAAATTTATTAAAGAGCAAATTTGAGACAATAACCCAAGATATTTATTAACAAAATAAAATTATTTAACTAAAAAAAATTACAAGAGCAAACTAACGATAAAATTTTTCAACAATAAAAAAATTAGTATTGTTCCACAAAAAATTAACAAAATAAGAACCCTAAAAATTAGTCATGCACTGAAGAAATTATAATTTGTTTCCGGGTTAAACCAAAATCATTTTAGTGTGATATAGATAGAAGTTATGAATCCAAAATATTTGAGTGATAATCGTTAATAGCAGAACAATACATGCTCAACACAACCAACAATTACATAAAGCAGTAAATGGTTTGAAATTGTTCCATACAACCAACAATTACATCTAAACAAATTGTAAGCTATAGCACTGTAAAGCTTAAAGACATCTTAGTTGTTCATGAGGTCAAGTTGCTCATTCCTTCCACGATGAGGACTGCCGTGCCGAAGAACGAGCTTCAATGCCTTAACAGATCAGTACAATAAATATAAAGAAAATTCACATACATACCACACGCAACTCTTGTGTATTTGCATATCTAACACCTAAAATTAAATTTTTACATATAGGCCATCTTATGTAAAAATAGTAGCATTTCTGATGCGATTTGAAAGATTTGAGTGGGATAAATGTAAAAATCCAAGGTCAGGCGTTGGATATGAAAATACATAAGAATTGTGTGGTATGTATGTAAATGCTAATATTACTTCACCTCAGTCTTGGCTTTGATCCTCCAGGTGAGATAAGCATTTACAATTTACATATGAAAGAGTTGAGCATGCATATTTTTTATAAAAATTAAGTGATAAGCGTATGAAAAATCAAAATGAGATATAAGAATTTAAATTATGGATGGGATCAGACTAGACTTTTATTTATCACAATCTCACGGGCAACTGAAATATCGAAGTCTAAATATTAATATCAATCAAAAGTCACCAGCTAATCATCCTAGAATCGGGTAATTCTAACCCTGTCACTTAATTGATGAGTGAACGTGTAAGTAGTATCTGAACTTTTAAACTAAAAGCGCAGTGTATCAGTGTGTAGTATCGGGTGTGAGTTCACAAATCTTTTAAGAAGGGGTTAGAACTATCAGAGACTCAAAGGATGAAAAGGACATCTGTAACTGATTATTGATTAAAAGATTTCAGCTATAATTGCATCATCGCCCTTACCCCACATAGGCACATCTCGAACTTATATGCCACTTTTATATTTCATATTTGTATCCAATAATGAAAATTTGTCATTCAAATAATGTAGCCAAGGGAATGAATTACCCAAAATCAAAAGCACGGGATTAATGTTTAAGTTGTCTCATGGAAACTTTAAGTGTGTATTTCTAATTTGAATGAATTACCGCAAATGATTTCATGCTACAATATGTATTTCGAGGCAAAGGGAATGAATTACCCCAAATCAAAAGCACAACATTACTTGTTGAACTGGAACTAGCAATATGGTTTGCATACGTATTGTAAATTTCCCACAAAACAACTTCAACTTGTTGAATTTTGGAATCTAATTCAACAAATGTGTACATTTTGACAAAACTAAAATGTATGCATTTTATTTACATATATGCATACATATTGACACATAAGGGAGGGAGGGAAGAAGGGAGGGAAGGAGGGAGAGAGAGGGGGAGAGAGAGAGAGAGAGTTAATGCATTTCAGTCTTGATGTGTGTTAGGAAATCTGTGGCGATAGACTAATGAATTATGGTCTTAGCATTGCAAGAGGATTCAACACGCACTCAAATGAAATGGAAACAACATGTGATGATGCCAAAAGTTTTTACGTGGAAAACCCATAAAAAGAAAAAACAATGAGGCATGACCCAGTTATAAAAATTCACTATAAGTTGATGATGACACAAGACCCTGTCCCACAGACCGAAAAGGGTCACTGGATTTTCCAAGTTACAAAGTCGAATGACGACGACTGGTCAGCGGTGGTCGGCGGTGGCCGACAGTAGTCGATGGAGGTCAGCGTTGGTCGCTGACAGTCGGTGGTGGTCGACGGCGATCAACAATGGCAGGAATGATGTTGAACTTGAGCTCATTCTCCTCAAGTTCTCTCTTAAGCATCCCCATTCATGTGAGGGGTGAGTCTCTATTTATAATATTTTTGGTACAATTAATGTAGGAATATGAACCATTTAGATCGGACGGTCCGGAGAGCTTCCCTCGATCAAATGACGTTTAATGGACATTTGAGTGTCTTAACGATATCAAAATTGAGCAATCTTATGCTCGTTAGATTCGCCTTGTTGAGACGCTCGATTTGACTATGAAATTGTTAGATTCAACATCTAATTATCTTTCAAATGCCTTAAAAAATCCTTCAAGAGTGATTTAATGATTTGATTCTAGTTTGATCTGACTCAGATTATACTAGTTTTTATATCATTGGGTCCTTCTCATCGAGCCAGTCAACTTGATTATAAGTTTACTAAAATCGAAGCTCTGGATGACTTTTTTCAAGATTTAAATATTTCTTACTCAAAATGTTGCCTCGAGATTCATTTCGGATAATAAAAATTTGTTTGTGGCATATTATTTGCCCCCTTATTTTTAGGCGAGTACAATTTCATCGTCTGAAAATATTTAAGTTTAAAGTTTTTTCATTTTTCAATTTATGCATATATATATATATATATATATATATATATATATACCTCACTTTTGGTTGAGGTTTAGTTTTTCTTCTTTATTAGTCTAAGGTCTAGCAATAGGACTTTCTTGTTGACTATTCCTAGAAAACTAGGAAAAGGAACTCTCACCACTATAAACTCTAAACTCTTCATTCCTCAACTTAAAGTTCCACATATTGGTTCTAACCTCTAGCACTTAGTATGTGGGGTCAGTATGGAGGATCTCAAGGAGAGTCCCCCATAGGACTGCTTGACCTTAGGGCTGACCCTGGATGTCGGTTTGGAGCTAGTTCACTCCCTTACACGCACTACCTTCTATATTCACTTGCAGCTCTAAACCCAAATTGTTGACTTTGATCCCTTGATCTTTTGGGAAACTCATGTAGATGGTCCCCTAGACCCACTAGCCCTAAACTAGGGTTTAGCTAAGACTAGTACATAGAGGAACCAAATGGGGATTTCATTGGTAAATGACTCATACATAGTGGTTGACACTGATACACCTAAAATATATAGTATTTTAAGACACATTTTTATACCTATTTTTGAGATATTGCGCTTTAATAGAAGGTATTTTTATATTTTTCTTCCAGATATAGATAAAAAGGGTGAAAAATACTTAAAGGAGTGGAGAATAATCAAATTTAGAGCAAAAAGGTGAAAAATGTGCAAAAGAGTTTTAGCGCCTAAGCTCCAGATCCGGTACTTAAGTGTCGGTTAAACAGAGAAGGCTGTGCCTAAGCACCAGAGGCCCTGCACTTAAGCGCCAGTGGCAATTATTAGACGAGTAAATTCGGTTTCTGCAAATTTTGAAGAGGTTTTTGAGGCACTCATTGGCTTAATAGGTGGTTATAACCATCATGTATGAAAATTATCATGAAAGGATGCATCTCTTGGGAAAATACATCGAATCTAGACACCAAGACACCTTTTGGAAAATTATAAAAGAAAGAAGAGAGGACTTTGAAAAAAGTCCTGAAAATGTCCGAAAAAGTGTGAGTCCTGAAAGTATTGAAAAGTTTTGAAAGTTCTCATTTGGGGAGTTAGTTGAGAGAGATTTTCAGGCACCACTTTTACTTTTATTTTATCCTTTTTGTTATTTTATTTTAAGTGATTCTAAAGAGAAGAGAATCAAAGGAACTTCAAGAGTTTGGTGGAAGACTTGAGATAAGTTTTATCTTTCTATTTTGAGACTACTTTTGGTTTTAATTGAGACTTGTTGTTGGTTTGACAATGATTTCTTCTTTTAAACTAAAGTGTGGTTTTGTTTTTTCCATGGATTCTGAGTAGTTTTCTTTATATTTCTTCTTAAAATGATAAGTAATTAAGTTTTGGATGGAAGTTGTGGAAAGTATTGATCTTCAATGATGGAAGAGGTTGTGATGATTTAAATCTATGCACTTCATTTACTTCTTGATTTGGTCAATCCAGATGTTAAAATTTGTTGTGAGAAAATGTAAGAATCGGGCTGGTGTTGTCTCAGTCAACAATTGGAAAGAATCACATGAGATTGTATGAATGAGAATGTAGTTCATATGATTGAGTGCAAATAAATAGGAAAATATTCATTGAAGGGTGTAGAGTTAGAGGACTTTAAAGTTACAGGTTAAAGCCCTCAACTTGGTTTATTATTTTAGTTTCTGATACTAGAATGTTAGCCCTCAGGTGGAGGGAATCGAGGTAACTCTAGAGTGAGAGCTAGTATCTTTCTTACCTAGCTGGTCTTCAGAATTATTCAAACTTTAAATTAGCCAATGTCTTTTATAGCATCTCTAGTAAGGGTAAAGAATACCATTGCTCTTATTTGACACAACACAATTTGCATACTTCCACAACAGAATTCATATACTTATTACTGATTCTTAATAAGAAGAAAGATATTTTCATATTTAATGCTTTTCTTCTAAAAAAAACTCTAGTTATCTTTTTAAATTGTTATTGTTCTATCAAAATATTGAAAATACCAAAAATATTTAAATTTTCATTACTGCAAAAATTATCTTTAGTTTAGATAATTATCTTTTTATTAAAAATAGAAAGTTTGATGTTCAATAGTGCATATTGTGTATTCTACCTATGGATCCGATATTCATGTCTTAATAAAAAAGTTTTATATTACTTGATAACGATACGTATACTTGCGTAATATCCCATTATATATAAATTAAAAGTTAAATTCTTATTTTTTTTAGGATCAAGTTTTTGGCTTTGTTGCAAAGTAAGGAAATATAAGTGATATATAATTTAAATTATTATTGTACTTTGCATATTAGCAGTATCCAGGGATTAGGCACCGCAATTGTACCAAAAAAATCCAACTTGACCTCTTGCCCCAAATCCACCCAAATTACTTAAATACCCTTGAAACCCTAAATTTGACCAAAATTTTTAATTTCACTCAAGGTACTCAATTTTGTTCAAAAATCATTTCAAACCATTTGAAATTGCCAAAATTACCAAAATACCCTTAAATTTACCAAAATTACAAAAATATCTTTGGCATCCCAAACTTCCCAAAACATCCAAAATTACTTCAAATGTCTTCAAAACCAATTTGAACTCTTCAATTGAAGCCAATTTGGCCAATTTGGCCTTTTTTTACCAAAACCCCCAAATTGCCTTTAAGTTGACCTCAATTTTAGTGAGGTTTAGCTCCTTCCTAGGATTTATGGTCTAACCTCAGGATTCTCCCATCGACTATCTTAGAGCCTTAGAAATGGGAGCCATCTCATTTTAGAAATTCAAATCGCTTCTATACTCTTTTGAAGTTTTGCGTGTGGTTTTTGACCCCTAGCACGTAGCAGGCTGAAACTAGCATGATGGAACTCAAAAAGAGTCCCTATAGGACCGTTAAGCTCTATGATGACCATTTGCATAATTTGCACCTTCGCGCGCACTAATTTCACAATTCGTTCAGTCAACACATTCAAATACCACAATTCGCATCGTCTGCATCGTTATTTGTCGAAAGCTTAAATAAATTTTTGAAATGATCGACTGTGAACTGAAACTTTGACGAAAATTGAATTCGACACTTTTTTTACCCGATCGTTGATGAAGGTGTATAAACAACCTTGGATGACGAACGGACCGCGTCGGCGCGCCCGGAACGTCAAAATTACCTAAAAAGAACACCCATTTTGATGTGGTTCCATGCACACATGAATAGGAGAATTTTGAATATTAAAAAAATTATAAAATAAAAAAATCCCTTCTTCACATAAAAATTTTAAGTCCTACATCCCTAAATCCCTAGCTCACATGCATATGCCCTCACCCGCGCGCCCCTCTCTCGATTGTTGTCATTCGGTCGGCCTCCTCTTCCTTTCGGTTTCGGTCGACGCCCGCTCCTCTTGGTGATGCCTTGACCTGAGTGAAACCCTAGCTGGGCACCCTCCTCCCTCTCCCTCATGTGACAGCGAGTTCACTTCTGTCCTCGACATTCTCTATCCAAGGATCCTCCTTCCCGAAGCCATGCCTACCTCCAAGAGCTACGAACTTCCTTCCTTGGTAGGTTGACCCTTACGAGCTTGTTCCCTGAAGCACTCGATTGATAATCCCCTCTTTTTCCTGATGCTTCTCTAGCTGACACCCTACTTGCCGCTTGGTCCTTCGCTCTTTGGTTGCTTCACCTCCGATAAGTAGAGAGCATCTCTTCTCCTCCCCCTTGTTTATAAATAACCCCACTTGGGGTAGTGTTTGGGTTGGCCGAAATTTTGGTGTGAGGAGTTGCTGCAGAAATTTTTCTGAGGCTTGTTCTTGCATTTTCCTTGGGTTCTGGCTCAAGAGGTAACCCTTTTCCCTTCCTTAACTGCTCTGTCTTCTCGCTTTGTCGGGTACTCATTGATTGGTTGCTCGATACTGTTGTGGATTCCTTGGTGTTTTGTTGTCTTGCTCGGTCTCTTTTAAAAAAAAAAGAAGAGGAAGTTTCTGATTTTGACCCTAAAGAGTTGGTGAATTTCAAGTATGTTGGATCTCGTGGCTTTTATATCAAGAAATTTTCATGACAGTAATCTTTCTCCTTGTCAAGAAATTATAGTGAATGGATAAAATAAATTAGTTCAAT
>NEWO01001340.1:7859-24570 GCA_003013225.1 Phalaenopsis aphrodite | reverse complement strand
CCAAAGCGGGCAATAGGATCTCGATTAAGGCGGTCGACAGCTTCCAACGGGCAACTCCTAAACTTTTTAGTGCCGACACTTTAAAGGCCCAATATCTCCAAATTCACTTCAAATGTCCATCAATTTGGCCTCAATTCTCTTCAATTTCAATTTTAAACTCAAATTCATCTTTCATATGATCAATCCAAACAAAATCCTAGCTTAATTGACACATGCTTTGAACTCAATTTTGATCAAAGTCAAACCCCAATTTTGGCTCTATGAATTAATCTTACCTAATTGAACCATATGATCCACTCAATTGCCTCAATTTGAATCCTAAATTCTTCCTAAAAATCCTACATATCAAATTGGATCTTTAATTGGCCTTGGTTAAGCCTCAATTTCGCTCAATTTTAACCCACATTCAAAATCCCAAAATTTGCCCCAAATTGGCTGTCTCCAAATTCCACTAAATTGAATGCCCTAACCCCAAAATCGACACCCAATTGATGTTGAGAACTTTATAGGACATTCCTATAGACCATTATGAGCCATTAATTTGGGCTTAGCCCAACCTAGACCCAAGTCTAACCCAACACCCCCAAATTGACCAAATGCTTAAAATCCTCTTTATTGAACCTCCAAACCAATTCAAAATCACTCCAAGTCTTTTCTAAACTCCACATGACAAACATCAACACCATATATCCCAATCAATTGAGCTCAATGTCATGGCTAGCCTAACCTAAACCCAGCTTCTAGCCATTTTGACCCAAATTGAACCCCTTCCCCAAAATTAACTTAGCCATGCTTAAGTCATCGGATTAATATCACCGCAGCCACTAAAAACACTCTATTGACCAGGTTAAATCTACTTAAACCACTCAAGTGAGCTATGAAACAAGGGTCCCCTAATTTAAGGGATTTTATCCCATTTTTGGGCCTTAACCAAAATATCTCTCCCATCATCACTTACCATTAAGGGATAACATTAATTAACCCTCTCCCTGGCTCACCTGACCACTTGGCCACCACCGCTGGCCCTGCTGGTTGGCCTAGTGGTTGGAAAACTCTAAAACTGAGAGCTACCACCCCTAAATCAAACCCAATTTCAACCCTAGAGGCCAACTCATCCTAATGGCTCCTTAGAGCTCCTCAGCCCTCCACTTAAGCACCATTTTGCACCCATCAATTGGCCTTGATGGCCAGGCCAATATCCTCTATTTAATTAGCCCCTCCATGGCCAAAGAGAGAAGAGTTCAAAATTCTTAGGGAAACTCTGTCAAAATCTCACCAGAGACTCTCCAAGCATCCCTAAGCTTAATCCAACCATCTTCCCCCTCTGATTCTCACTGTGAGAGCCCAATTTTGACCTCAAAATTTCATCTCAGACCATGACATCTCTTCACAGTCCACCAAACTCAAATTAATTGTGCACACACCATCCCTAGAGCAAATGGAGTTGATTCCCCCATAAAAGCCCCCTTTGAAACATCCTCTAGGATAACTCTAGACCAACACCTGAAATCTGCATTTATCGAAATCATATCTAGACAATTCACTGGGGCTTGAGACTTCATCCCGAGGTTTGTTGGACTCAACCGAAGCTACCACAACCATCTGACTGAGGCCTCTCCTCTTAGACAAAGGTATTGAGCTCTAACCCTAGCTCGAGCTTCTTTTGATTCTCCATTTACAATGGCTCAATTTCATACTTGATTAACCATGTAGATGTGTTTGTCTTAAGCAAATGAAGGTTTTAAAAACAAAACTCATGCAATTTGGTTGAGTCTAGACGAAGATCTTAAAGTTTTAGTGTGAACGATTCTCAGGTTAGGTCACTTGGTGACGGTAACGGAGAGATGTCGGATCGCGTGTGTATCCACCAGACGGAGGAGATCGAGCCTGACAGACTCTTGGTACGTTAACCGCGGGCTGCGTGGCAGCTGAGTTGGATGGCAGTGATGAATGGGAGCACACCGCGTGTGAGTTCGAAGCCTCTGTAGGTTGAGTTGGCGCCTGCTTAGGATAAATAGAAAAATATGGATTTTCTTAATTATTTTAAAGGCCTAGACTTCAAAAATCCATATCTTTATCTAGAAACATTATAAAAATTAAAAAACCAGTGAACAGGGGATAATAATATGGACTAAAAATAAAAATTATTTTCTTATTCCCTGATTTTTAATGAATTAAATACCCTCTATAGTATTTTAATTCATTATGATCAAACTTTGATCACCATGATTTGAAATTTTAATGGTTTGTTCCTCATTACAGAGACTATGTCCTCTGATATTTCCAAGGTTAGAGGACATCTCTATGCTTCTAACCTTATTTTTCAAGCTAAGGTGACCATTTTGGCTTATTTTATTTATATATATTAAAGGATTATTTGAAAATTTTGGGAATAATTTTAGTAGGTTTTCTGTGGACAGAGAAGTCTAAAAAAAATATCATGATGTCTTGAATTATCTTGTAAATTTCTATATTTAATTAAATGTGAATAACTTGTGTTAATTTATATAATATATATTCTTATCCAAAATTGACAAAATTAATCCCACATTGTTCATAAAAATTATATTTATCCACTGTAAAAATTTGAAAATTATTTGATTAAGTTCAAGTATTAAAGTTGATTTTCTAAGGAACCTTGTATTTTTATACAAAAATAATTATATTAAATTTAATACACTTGGGAAAATTATGAAAGGTGGTTTTCTGAGTTCCTTGTGGTTAGAGCCACTTGGAAAAAATAAATTTTTTTTTAGAAAAATACTTAATTTTTAGCTTTATTTTGAATTTAAAAATAATTAAAAATTCAGAAATATCAAAATATTTCAAAATGTGCCTAATTGTTTTCTGATCACATGAGACTCATTAAAATTTTTTTGCTAATTTTCCTAAATTAAGATAAATTTTAAAAGCTTAAAAATGAATTTTCCTTATTCTTCCCATTAAAATAATTATAATGATTAAATTAAAAATCATAAAAATACAAAATTTGATTCTCTGAGTTTTCTGAACTCAGAGGAGTCTAATAAAAATATTAAAATAATTTTTGTTATTAAAACATTATTTTCTACTTTATTAAATCATTGAAACTTGTTAATAATTAAATATAATAATAATAGTTTAATTTTAAAAAAATCATGAAATTTTGTATAAGTATTTCTTTGACCAAGGGAAACCTCTCATAATTTTCTCATAAATAAAAAAAAAAGTTCATTTTGAAAAGTCAATTAAATCAAATTCTAAGTAATCCTATTTTTTGTGTTTAAATAAATATTTAAATTAAATTAAATTTTGAGAAGTTCACATATTATCCTCTATCATTATAATTACCTCGTGGATATGACACTCTAAACCCTAAAAGTTATTTGAGTTGTGGTTAATGAGTTATGAGGTGAAGTTCCCCAGGGCAAAATAGTCATTTTAGACTTTAGTGTTTCAATCAAAATTTAGGACTAACTAAGGGAAAATGGGTAATTTTGTAATAAATATGATTGGATGATTTAAATACAATGGGACTAAAAGGTAGAAACTCACTCACCACATTTACACATCATCAACAAGATCATAATTCTCCTAATCTTTGTGACTTGGAAGTCAATTAAGATCAAATGATTCTTAAGTGATGGGCTTAAGATAAAAAAGATGATAGTTTCCTTACCTTGAGTCTAAGATTGATGATGATGTGATCTTTCGATAAGAATACATATCACCTAAATCAAAATTTTGATAATCACCATTCCACCTATCATGATTATTAAGTGCTTAGTAGTGACATAGACTCAATAATTACACTTAATTGATTGGATTTAGAAGATAACATGATTGGAAATTAACATCTTTAAACATTACAAGCCTGACCTTAATTGAGGGCACTATAATCTTTAAGTGACCTAAACTTGCCTTAGGGGTACCCACTCACATAACTTTTAAACAAAACATCAATTGATTAATTGGGTATCCTATCATCGGGATAATTAAACTGTCAAGTTTCACTGAGTAACGGGGTAGTCACACTTCGACCTTAGATGATTAATGGAACAATATGATAAGTTTAAAATGAACTTGGGATATTTCAAGAGATCTTCAAAATGGTCCAGGGTCATGCCTCGAGCATTTTTTAAATCTATTGGACATTCTGAAGGGCAAATTGAACTTGTCATATTTTTGTTCTAAAATCATCTACTAGGATATTCTGAGATTCAATAAAGTCATAACTTGGGGTTTGGTAGATAAACTTTCATTTACTACTGCAATTTAAATTTTCTATGAAATTATATACATGCCTTGCAAGTACTGACCTTTCAGGTGGAGGAATGAGAAGAATTGACAGGTATGTTTTTAAGTTAATGCATTTACTTTTCTGTACTTATTGTCTCAAATTTGCATGTTAAACAATGATGCCACCCTGCATAAAAAACCAAAACTGCTAGAATAGCCACAAAATTAAAACCAAAACCAAAACTAAAAAGACCAAGATAAAATCACCGCTGCAACATTCAAAATATAAAACAATTCAAAATTTAATCACAAACATCACAAAAACAGCAATTGTAACTAAATTAAAATGTCTATATCGGATGATCAAGAATCCCTAGAAGGAGGTAACCTACGGTTGCTAATGAGATTTCCCACGGTCTAAATGAAAGTATGGAGCTAATTGAGTTGAGTTTAGTAAATTCATTTGGACTAAGTGAATCCAAAAGAAAAAAGAGGTATCAGGATGAAAGAACCGTAGGATCCTAACCGGTGCCACTCTAATCAACTATAATATGCCCCATATCATTTAAAGAACTATAATAATAGGAACTTCTGATTTGACATTATAACTTGACACATTAGAAAACTTATACTCTTCATGACGAGGATCTTGAAGCTAGTATTGTGGGCAACACGACCATCTTTAACAGCAAGAGAATCTACAACAAAATATTTTTCCTTAGAATTAAACAAGAAGTCATAGGATTTTGAGGTTTTTTGTTTATGCAACATAAATCCTCAACTGTTCTTTAGGCCTTTGTATAGCTCTGTTCTACAAAATAAGTCCTAACTCGTTTTATGATTCTGAGGTTTTCGTTCGTCACAATCTAAATCCTCACATCTTCCAGGCTATTTGTGTGATCGTTTCACACAAACGTAAGCCTTAATTAATAAAATTTGCAAGATGCAACACTTAAATAATTTTTCTAAAAAATTCAAGTCAAACCATAGGGTAGCTCGGGAAGTCACTAAGGTTTGCCTCTGGGTCTGTGACATCCCTTAGTTCTTCCTTCTTTGGATTCTACAATAAATATTCCAAATTCAAGTCATTCTCCTTTTACACCTCTTCGTCCGATTTTGTTGAAAAGTCCTATCCTTTTGACATCTTTGAATATAATATTCTCTGATTTTTATCGTGAGTTTTCTTAGGTGACTTCGATTATTTAAGATGTAATTAACTATAGGGGTTTGCCTTTATAAGAAGCTTTTCCGAACTCAACTTAATATAAACTCTATTTAATTCTTTGTATTAAATAGGAGAACTTGTTGGCAAATAAAATGGTCTCCGCAGACCAAACAGATGTCATATGTTTCTTAGTTTATTTGATCGATGATCACCCTCAAGTTTTGTATTTATCTTTCACGATAGATACAGGATTTGAGGTATAGGTCATTTTGATTTCATATTTTTATAAAACTTATATATATATATATATATATATATATATATATATATATATATATATATATATTATGATAGAAATTATTTTTTTAAATGAGTTGTTGTTTTTTATTTTTAATAAGAAGCTGTTTTTTTTCATTATTTTTAATTAATATTTTCTTAAATGGGTTAGTTCTTTTTTAGTCAATTGTTGGTCGCCATGCGGCTGGGTGCGGTTTAATTTAGCATAATATAGTGTTTAGAAATTAAGTATTTTAATTTAAAGAAAAGGGGGTCAAACTGATCCCATTGATTCCTATAGTTTGGATAATTGAGCTAACCACGAGTAATGTACCACCCTGAAAGGTAATACAGTGCTTGATAATAAGCTCAATTAAATAAACTATAGAAATAAATGACTTCCGTTTGATCTGCAAGTTTGAATGATGACCACAGATTCCCCTATTCGATATGAGAGTCAAATAGAGTTTATTTTAAGTCTGGGTACTTTTAAGTTCCCTATAAGGGCAAGCCCATATAGTTAATTATATCTTAAACGAACGTATCACTTAAGAAAACTCTCGATAAAAATCAGGAATATTTTGTTTTCATGAATTCAAAATGAAGGGTTTTCAACGAACATGATTGTAAAATCTTCAATAAGGATAGGTTCAAAGGTGAAAGATTTTGTTTTAAGAATCAAAGGAAGAAAAGTAGGGGAGATTAAAGATCCATGATAGGTTCTTGGTAATTCCCAAACTATTCTAATGTTTGGCTCAATTTAGGATGATATTAATTTAAGTTAACTCTTGCCAGTTTTATTAATTATGACTTAGATTTATGTAATGATGATTTACACAAAAAACCTACAAAGATAGGAGGTTTTACGTTGAGTGACTACCTCAGAATCCTAAAACAAGTTAGGACATACTACATATCGGGACTATGCAGGAGCCTAATAAAAAGAGAGGTTTATGTCATAAAAGACATCCTCAGAATCCTAAGGATTGTTATTTAAACGAAAGAAAGGGTCTTGAACAAGCTGCCCACGAAGTCTGCTCCAAGTTCCATACTGAAATGTCTTCAGGTCCTCCAATCTTATTATTAAAAGTTTTATTTATTTCGATAATTTTATAGTGAATTAATTAAAGGGTAGTGGAGGTATAGTTCAAACCTAGGCCAAGACTAAGTTTACTTAAGCTAAGTAATTCCCTAATGTTATGATTTCTAGGTTCTCTCTAATCTAAACAGCTTTTATTTCTTCATTATTTGTCTTTAACACATGCATTCTATGTTTGATAACAACAGTAAAAGAACATGCATTAAGATACATAAAGCAATAAATAGAGCAAAAGAAACAACGTTTTATTAGTTTTTTTTATTAAATGTTAATTATTTAATTAGTGGTAACCCAGTCAAGATGTATATGGCCCCGTCGTCCCGGGTCGCCGGGTGTTCTAGTTTACTTAGTCCGAAAGGTGGTTGCCCACCAGGACCAGAAGATTCTTGTCAACATCCACAGAATGTATCATCCAAGGAATCTTCGTAAACTAGAACAAAAAGGGGTTTAAGTTGCGCTATGTAATATTTGTGATTAAGATTTGATTAATTCTTGAATTACTTCATCAATTTTAGGGTTGAAATATTTTAGGTTGTTTACATCTCGTTCTCAGATTTTAAGTGTTTTATTTTAGTTATTTTGGTTCACTTGTTATTACTTATGTGAAGTTTATGACTTCGAAGCTGACTTAACCTCAAAGCCATGTTTTAAAGTCTTGTTGTATTTGTTTTAATTTAAGTTTAAGTTTTAATGTGTTTCATGTAAATTTTACCCCTCCCAATGTGTCTTATTTTATTTCTTGACTTAGGCTTAAGGTTTTACCTAAAAGGTTCTCTATGTTCAACCTATGAGTTAGGTTCTAACCTAAGGTTTAGGGTGGGTTTAGCTTAAGACTAAGCTATGATTCAAGTTTGTTTAACCTAAAGATCAATGTTGGATTAGGTTTAACTAATCTAAGGTTTGTGTTAACTAATCTTATTAGTTTATAGTTAACTAACCTACGGTTTAGGTTAACTAATTCTATTGGTTTATAGTTAAATAATCCTATTGATTTAGGGTTAACTAACCTAAGGTTTAGGTTAACTAATCCTATTGGTTTATGACTAACTAACCTAGGGTTTAGGTTAGCTAATTTTATTGTTTTAGAGTTAAGTAACCTAAGGTTTAGGCTTAGCTAATCCTATTGGTTTATGATTAACTAACCTAAGGTTTTGGTTAACTAATCCTATTAGCTTAGGGTTAACTAACCTAATGTTTTTGTTAACTAATCTTAGTGGTTAGGATCACTAATCCTAATGGTTTAGGTTAAGGTTGACCTAAGATTAAGGTTTAGTTTAGGATGAACCTAATGTGTAGGTTAAACTAAACTATAGTTCATGTTGACTAACCCTAATCTTCAAGAAGTTCAATCTGAATTAAATGATAGGATGACTTAAATCTCAAGTTTAAAATAGCTCAACTATGCAAATTGGACTTAGTTAAAGGTTAAGTTTTCTCAGGCTAGACTCGGTCTAAAGACTGGCTGACCTAAAGCCCTAAATGACTGAAATTGAACTTAATGGGTGATGGACTCAATCCTTAAGTTGGTTGACCAGGTTTGTAATCAGGTTAAACATGACCTAAAGAGAATTGACTAAATTGAACTTAGGTTGAGCTTGAGTTAGTTAAACTTAGCTTAAATTAAACCTGAACCCTAATTAACGTGTTTTAATTATAAAAATTATTTTAAACGTGATTTTAAAATTTTTAAACCTCTGTTAATGGTCAAACGTTCAATCAGAGAGAATTTTTTACAATTTCTATAATTTTTATAATTTTTAATTTACATAAATGTGTCGTTTCGTTCAAAAATCAAAATACAAATATAGAAATATTAAAATGTCTTGAAAAAATCAAAGAAGCTTTCCCCAAAATCATTTAATTTCTCTGCCAAATTTCATATTTTTCTCATTTATATTTTAATTTTTATGATTTAAATACTCCAGAATTTTAAAAATTAATTTAAAAATATTCAGTTGATGAAAAATTATGATTTTTATTTAAAAAAAATTTCCTTAGTTTTCTAAGTTCGTAGCATTTTTTGGTTTATTTTTTGGAGTTTTCTACAAAAAATTATGTAATTTTGAAGTTGAGTCATAATTTCTAGAAATTAAAAAAAATAAAAAATAAATAATCCCGAATTTTCTTTCTCCTCACAACACACACGAAGACGGACCGCGCAATGCATGCATGGATAAGAACCAACGACCGAAACTTTCCGGATTCCATCCTCCGCCGATTCTCAACCAAATTTTGAATTCTTGTGCTCGTTTTGTTCAGATCTAAGATAAATCACATCCATATGGATACTTAAGTGTTTTGTGGTCTATTTTTCGATCTGGAAGGGAGGGAAGTTCGAGATTATTATTTCGATTTAAGAGATATACCTGAGCCTAAGAGGTTTGTCCTCAATTATGTTTGAATAATTAGGCCTTCTTGAGCTTATCCAACTCCTCGTGGCGTTGTTTTGACGTGATTTTCACGTCGAGTCAGAGATTCGCCGGAATTTAGCTCGGTTTTGTCTTTTGTGGTGACGTTGGCGTTTTCCGGGGAGTGAGGAGAAGGAGATTTGCTGATGTGTGTAGTGAAGGAGAAATGGAGTGCGGAGAGGTGTTGCTATCTCGATCAAGGAGAAAAGAGTAGCCTTTTATAAGAAGAAGAGAGGCTAGAGGGAGGGAGCGAGAGAGGGAGAGAAAGAGAGATATATGGATTTTATTTTTTAAGGGATGTAGGCATCGGAGAGAGAGAGAGAGGGAGAGATATATGAAAATTTTTTATTCACACGCCTGAGTTGGGATATGAGAGAGAGAGAGAGAGAGAGACATGCAACAATATAATATATATATATATATATATATATATATATATATATATATATATATATATATTATTGCTGCATGCATGAGACATAATAATAATAATAATAATAATAATATTATTATTATTATTTAAATCTCTCCGCACATTTTTTCACTGAACTCGTCATCGCGGTGAAATGAACGTCCCTCCTAGGTGAAATCAATTTTTCGGACACGCCGGCTTGATCCATTTCGTCATCTGGGGTCGTTTGGACCGCTTTTTTGGCGATCGAGAAAAAAAAATGCGGCAACTTTAATTTGCGTTGAATTTTTGGTTCATGATCGATCATTTTTTGGAAATTTATCATGGGTCAATTAAATGGGTTTGTATTCAATTGGAATTGAATTTAGATATGTTGAATTTGATGTAAATTTGAAATTGAGGTATTTGATTGATTATTAAGCTTAATTTAGAAATTTTAGTCAAAGTAAGTGAATTTGGTCAAATTAGATCCAATGAATGGTCAAGAATTGGTTTTAGGGGTGTTTGAGATGATTTTGAAGAATTTGAGAATTTTTTGTCCATGAGTGGCATTTTGATAATTTTGGCCGTCTTTGGTTAAAGTGGTCAAAATGTTGATTTAAAGGCTCGAGGTAGTTCAAGATGAAATTTGGAGTCAAACGAAAGTGTTCGGGGTCATTTTCGATCAATGTGGAAGGTTTTACGATCCCTGAAGTATTTTTTAAGTATTCGTTATTTTGATATCGAAGTGTCAAAAAGTTATACGAAAGTATGACAATATTACAGTCAAAATTATCAGAAAGACATAAAGAATGATTTGGTGTAATTTTCAGGATTTATTGATAATCTAGGAATTTTTGGGAAATTGGGTATTTTGTGGGTTCATGGGTATTTTGGCAATTTTTTGAGAAAATTGGGTATTTTTGCAATCTTTGGGTTTCAAATGGTCTAAATGATAATATCAAATAGTTTGAAGTGAGCTGTGTGATTCAATTGCAGTTTTGGGGAATTTTGTAAAATCAGAATATTCAAATGGGGTATTTTAGGGTAAACTGGGTCCAAATAATTTTGGTCAGCTCCATAAGTGTAATGACTGCAACATTGTGATATGAAAATACACTCTTTATGATGATCATGGGGATTATAAATGATGATGCAATGTATTGGAGTCCAAAGAGGTGTAGAACAGTGCAAGGCTTTCCTATGGTTTGAATGTCCTATAAGAATTCTCATCAGAGTTCCCTTATGCAATCTCTAATCTTTGTATTAAAAAATAATTGATCACATATAAAACCAACATAGAGAACAAAAATTTGGTTGAAATGTCTAAGAAAAAGGTGGGTTTCATTTCTAAGATGCTAAGATAGTCATTAGGGATTGTTAACCTATACAGGGTTGTTTATCAATCTAAAAACTCGACGATGCTAACCCATATGGAAGAGTTTATATCAAATTCCTCTGGGAATGATCGTGCTTCAACTAAGATACAACCAAAGTTGTCTATTTCTCGTGTCGAGAGCTTGAAGTGACTCATGAATGAGTCATTTCTCTTTCTAAAGATATTCTTTATGTAGAGGAGAGTAAATGAATAATATTTGGGGTTCATTGATCATGTATGAGCTCTGATGTATTAACATATGTGGACTACATGACTTGGGTGTTGCTGACAGCACTTGCGAAGATTTTTTGCATTCTAAGTCCGGGGCAAGATTTTTCTATCTAAATCCTTGAGCTTGATGGTTCCAGGCTTGATCATAACAACCACGGTATATGGGTCTTCCCAGAGAGGTGATAATTTATTGCATTGGGGAACATGGTTGACAACTTCAATACTATGCAAGACCAGGTCACTGACGGAGATATGCTGATGCTTGACTCTTTGGTTGAAGTGGCGAGCAACTTTTTGGGGGTAGGAAGCAGCTCTAAGATGGGTCACATTGCGTGATTCTAGGAGGAGATCTAAATGTTGTCGAAGCTTTTCCTCATTGTTATCTGAGTTGAATGTCCTAACTCGCGAGTTTGGAACTCTGATATCAACTGAGATAACAACCTAAGTGTTGAAACACAAGTTATATGGAGTTTCCTCAGTTGGAGTTCGCATGGTAGTGCGATAGTCTCAAAGGATATTGTGCAGCTCTTCTACCCTTGCCCCTAGCCTTCTTAAGACGAGTCTTCAACCCCTTAATCACTGCCCGATTTGTCACATCTATCTGTCCATTTGTTTGGGGATGCACCAGGGCAGTGTGCACCAATTGAATGTGAAGATCTTGCAAAATGATGTAAAGAACCTTTCCAGTGAATTGAGTCTCATTATTAGTGATAATTTTTGCGGGGAGCCCAAAGCGACAGATGATATTTTTCTTGACAAACTATTTGTCATTTGCTTCAGTGATCTTGGCGAGTGGCTCTACTTCTACCCATTTGATGAAGTAGTCGACAACTAAGATGATAAATTTTCGTTGTCTAGTAGCTTTTGGAAATTGTCCCATTGGGTAAAAGGCCATAGACTCATAAATGATCTGAGTTCTGCCGGCGAAACATGCATAAAATTGGAATGTAGTTAAGAACACTTGCATTTTTTGTCCAAACTCTAACGTGTCTTGCTTAATTGTGGGCCAGTAGAAACATTGCCTCATTATTTTAAGAGCAAGTGTCTTACCACCAAGATGCTCCCCACATATTCTGGAATGAACTTCTCGTAGAGCGTAATTGGCTTCAGATGGAGGAAGACACTTAAGATATGGACCTACAAATGTCTTTTTATACATTTCATCCCTTATAATGATGAAGTTGGCAACCATGTGTTAGATGCAAATTGATGTAGTAGCTTCATCCAGTAGTGTTCCGTCTCGGAGGAAAAAGAGGATGGGATATATCGAAGATGGCTCTCCTGGGTCATCTATAGACAGTATCACCCATGAGCCATGGATGCTAGGAAAATCTATCTCCTAAATACACCTGATTTATATAAAGATATCCAGTTGTTAAAGTTTCAAGCTAGGAGAGGGCATCAACTCAGGTGTTATGCTCCCGAAGTATGTGAATGAGCTGGCATGTTTCAATTTGGGCAATAAGTGTTTTTACCAGACTGAGATATTGCACCAGTTGTGAGTTATGAACCTCAAACTCTCCTTCTACTTAGGATGTGATGAGTTGAGAATCAGTGTATATAATCATGTTTCGTACTTCATAGACGATGGAAAGCTTTAATCAAACAACAAGTGCTTCATATTTGACAACATTATTGGTGGTTGGGAATTTCAAATGAAGTATGTATTCCAAAATGTATTGCTTTGGGGAGACGAGTAGTATTGTTGCACCAGCTCCTGAGTTTTTGGATGCTCTGTCTAAGTATAGTGTCCATTAAGGTGACCGTGGAAGACAATGGTGGTTCATCAGAGGTAGGCACTGTACATTCTTTCAGAAAGTCGGTCAGCACCTGTGATTTGATGTTTGGTCATGGTAAATAGCGGATGTCAAATTCTCCTAATTCTACTGACCATTTAACTAATATTCTAGATTCTTCTGGTTTTTATAGGATAGCTTTCAAAGGGAGTTGTGTGTAGACACTGATAGTGTGAGCTTGGAAGTATGGGCAAAGTTTTCTTGCTGAGAACACCAGGGCTAGTGCAGGCTTGTCTGCCATCGGATAACGAATTTCTATGTCAAAGAGAATCTTGCTGACGTAGTATATTAGTTTCTCAACTGAAATTTCCATTTTGATAAGCACGAAGCGTATTGCATGAGGTTAAATAGAAAAATAGAAATATAACATCACTCCTTGGACGGGCTTTGAGAGGAGGGGCAGTGAAACCAAATATGCCTTGAGTTGCTCAAAAGCAATTTGACATTCATCTGTCCATTAAAAACCAGTGTTCCGAGCATCTCCAAGTAACTTGAAGAATGGCAGATACTTATCCTCAGAACGAGCTAAGAAATGAGATAGAGCGGCTATACGATCATTCAAGCATTGCACCTCCTTGATGTTCCTTGGGGGAAACATATCTCTCAGTGCCTTGATTTTATCTAAGTTTTCCTTAATTCCACAATGGGTAACCATGAATCCCATAAACTTTCCTGATGTGACTCTGAAAGCACATTTAGCTGAGTTAAGTTGTAAATCGTATTGACGAAGGAGTTGGAAACACTCCTCTAGATGAAAAATGTGTTGGGATGCTTCCAAGTTTTTTACTAACATGTAATCAACATAAACCTCTATTGTACGTCTAAGAAGGTTTTTGAAGACCTTGCTCATGAGTCGTTGATAAGTTGCACCGACATTTTTTAATTCAAATGACATAACCTAATAATAGTATAAGCCCTTATTTTTTTGAAAGAGGTGGCCTCCTTATTCATTGGGTTCATCTTTATTTGATTTTATCCTGAGTATGCATTCACAAAGCTTAGCATCTGATGTCCAGATGGGGGCATCGATGAGTTGATCTATGCACGGGAGGGGAAAATTATCCTTCGGGCAAGCTGTTGAGGTCTGAAAAGTCAACACACATTCTCCATGAACCATTAGCTTTTTTTCCCATGATGATATTTGTTAGCCATGCAAGATGATGTACTTCTAGTATGAACTTTGCTTCAAGAAACTTGTTGACTTCTTGTTCAATAGCTTGTAAGCGATCTAGGGTAAAATTGCGCTTCTTCTAGATGATCGGTTTAAAAGCCAGATTTACTTTTAAAGAGTGCATGATTATTTCAGGGTCAACTTCATACATGTCGGCAGAGTCCATGCAAAAATGTCTTGTTTCCTTTGGAGAAGATCCACATAATCTGACCTTTGCTAATCAGAGAGTAGAGAACCAAGCTGCACTGTTCTCAATGGATGTTCGTCTGAGAGTGGGATTTGAACCAAGTCTTCCACAGGAGAAGCCCATTGAGATACATCTTCATCTCGAAGATTGAAGTTCTCAATGTTAAGTGTCATTGACGGGCATGGCTAAGCCTGTCTGGGGTAGCATGGCATTGTGTTGTTTATTGATCACCTTGCTCTACGTCGATCCCTGCTGGGTTGGAAACTTGTTCTTCAAGTGTGTTACAAAAGTCACGATGTCAAAGATTGATTGCAGTTGTCTCCCGAGGATGGCATTATATGTCGATTCTGATTTGACAATGATGAACTGGACTGAGTGAGTTATCTGTCGAGGAAAATCTCTCAAGACAACAGGGAGATTTATTGTTCCCTCGACTCTCAGTGGTCGATTATCAAAACCATATAATGGTCTGGATGTAGGTTGAAGTGATTCCCTTATCAATCCCATACTGAGGAAAGTTGAATAGAACAATACATTGATAGAGCTCCCATTATCGATTATGATCCTCTTTACATTGTAGCAGAGCTAGCCAATTTATGTGTTAATGATGAGAGGATCTTAGTGGGGGACTCAAACTTCTTCCAAATCAAAATCATCAAAAGTGATAGGCTAGGGGTGCAATTTCTTCTGTATTGGTTCACCAGATATAGTGATAAGAACTTGACCAGTCAGCGATGGGCCTCCAACAATTGTCTGAATTTTGCCTACGATTAACTTGTTGTTGTCTTTGCATATGTTTCCCCCTAGTAAGAGCATTATCAGTACCAGCTGGTTTGTTTTGTACAAATCGACTAAGATATCCCTGTTTATTTAACCTTTCAATCTCTTCCTTGAGCTGCTTACACGCTTCAATGGAGTGGCCACGTCTTCGATGAAAATGACAGTATTATTCTTGATTCCCTGAGTTAGATTTTAGAGGTTGAGACCACTTAACAACTTGTTCTTTTTTTATAACCATTAAGATGTTAACATGTGATGTGTTGAGCAATGTATACTCTTTCTTAGGTCGATACTCACTTTGCTGGCCTGCAGGTTGAGGAAGGAGGTCGCGATTCCTCTGTTGTTCGGACTTTCTCCCTATCAAAGATTGACTATTATCTTCAGTGTTATTGTTGCACTTTCCCCCAAATTTCTCAAACTGCTCTTTATGTGTTTGTTGACCTCATCCACAGTGATTTGGGCCTTAACACGTGGACAAGGTCAACATAAGAACGAACTGTCTCCTGCATCAATGATAAGTAAAAAGGTCTTGGGCGGAGCCCTAAAGAAATACTCCCCTTTGTAACTCCAGATCCACCCTTGAAATCTGACGGGTTTCAGCAGAAAAACTATGGAGGTAGTCCTTGAGTGACTCTCCATCACTTTGACAAATTCCCGAGAGATGAGATGAATCGTTGATGATCCTTTAATTTGCGATGAATGGCTTCGCGAACAATTTGACAGGCTTGTTAAAGGTGTTTACAGTGTCCCTTGACAGAGATAGAACCAGGTTCGAGCTTGTCCTTTAAGAGAAGCCAAGAACACTTGACATAGAAGCACAACAAAGGCACGCTGAATGTGCATGACGGTTCGATAATGATCAATATACTCGTAAGGGTCGGTTATCCCTTTATATGTATCGATGTTTGAAAGCTTGAAGCCTGTTGGGATGGAGTGTTAGAGGACCGCATCCGCTAAGGGAGAAGATTCATGGATGTTACGACGAGCATATAAGAGATCCTTTTTCTCTAGGGGGAACTCTTCTCGGACGAGGCGTCATAGTCATTACGAATGACATTATCTGGAATGATAAGAAGATGTGGCGATGTCGGGTGAGCTGCATGAGATGGATGAGTGGAACTTGCGGTATCTAGAAGTTCAACGTCACGACCTGATAAGGGATGTGTTCCTTC
Source organism: Phalaenopsis aphrodite (assembly GCA_003013225.1). Classification (NCBI taxonomy): domain Eukaryota; kingdom Viridiplantae; phylum Streptophyta; class Magnoliopsida; order Asparagales; family Orchidaceae; genus Phalaenopsis; species Phalaenopsis aphrodite. Next base: position 8,298 of record NEWO01001340.1, on the reverse strand, counting down.
TTAAGGAGGCGGCCCGGTATGAGTTCCTCTGAGCGGTATGTGTCTTGTACGTCAAGGAGTTAATAGTAAAAAAAATTTCATCCAATGGTGTATGAAGCAGCTGTTGAACCCCGCGCAGGAGCTGTAGGATCTCTAGTTGAGACTCATCCATTATACGCATTCGTTCTTCTATTGAAGGACCCGAAGTGACTATTTTGATTCTTTAGAGTTAAAATACTTTTGATTTCATTGAGGATGCTAGCCTACTTACTTTTAGCTTTGATTGACTTCTTATAATTCATGCAATCTTGTTTCTATTATAATAAAGTTGGGCAAGACTCAATTTTCCCAAAATAATAATAAATAAATGTTTGTTATATAATTTAAAAGCATAAAACCTAGGAGTTGTATGCAATTCTTTATATATATATATATATATATATATATATATATATATATA
>NEWO01001339.1:86107-108103 GCA_003013225.1 Phalaenopsis aphrodite | reverse complement strand
CCGGTTATGCCATTATAAATCACTTAATTTTTTTTATCTAAGCATGAGGGACAAGCCCCTGAAGGTGGAGGCAAAAGTGAAGGAATTCAAGATGAAAGTGATGATATCAGCAAATCAAGTGTTTGAGGCAAAGACTAGGTGAGAGCGTACTGAGGTAGAGTTGGAGATAGCGCTAGAGTGGATTTCTATCCATCAAGAAAAAAAATGCTAAACTGACAAAGTAGATGGCCAGTGATCCACCTTAAAATTACCCTATTTTTTGTGCTTATTTTATGATCGTTTTATACATGTTTTTAGTGATATTGCACTTTAAAGAAAGGTATTTTATATGTTTTTAGTTTAAGGAACATAAAATGGACATTTAGAAAAAATGAGGTTAAAATGAGCAAAAACGGTGCACTTTATATGGAAATGCAGTGCCGCCACAGACGAACGTAATGGGCGCTATAGTGCCAATAACTACTCTTCTAGAAGATTCAATGAATTTGACTGAATTTTTAAGGTGTGTTTGAAGCAACCCTTGGTTATTTTCAGAGATCTATTAAAAGGATGAAAATGGGACAAAAAAGAAACCTTTTGAGCAGCATTTGAAGGCAATAGGTAGTTCTACTTTTGTGTTTAAGTGTGTTTTATGTTTGTAAGTAAGTTTGGAGAAATCTTTTAGGAGACTCTAGAATTTGTGTTGGGGAGAAGACATATTGTATTTTGTATTTGTGTTTAAGTTTTTATTTCTAAAACTTGAATTTCAATACAAATTATATGTTTTGTTTATTATCCATAAATGTGAGTAGTTCCCTTTCTTTCTTCTTGCATTTGGGAATTAGTCTTGTGGGATGAGAATGATTTAAAGATTTATTTTTACTTTAAAAAATTTTGATGACATTTTCATCATTTTTTCATTGACTTTACAAATTGACCACTTGTAAGATAAACTTTGTTGATAAACATAAAGACCGGGAGAGCTATGATTTCACCCAACTAGTAAGTGCCACACTTCATTCTAGCTAGAGCCGTTGTGATCACCTAAGGGGGAGCGCAAATAGATAGAGAGATAAGTTTTGATGATCGTAAAATTGAAGTTTCTAGGGTGACAATTTATGAAGCTTGGGAAAGATTTAAGGAACTCCTTAAAAAGTGTTCACATCATGCTTTACCAGACTGCTTAATCATTCAAAATTTTTAAATTGAATTAGTAAGATCCCTAAGATCTATCATAGATGCTACTGTTGGTAGTTCATTAATGTATAAATCATTTGATGAAGCCTATGCTTTAATTAAAGAAATAACTACAAATAATTCTCAATGCCCTTCTGAAAGGGTAAATCTTAAGAAAGTAGCCATTATTTATGATAACGATGCTATTTCAGTGGTTGTTTCTCATGTTGCTGCATTATCTAGGAAAAAAGACCAAATTGGAATGAATTTTATTAGAACACCTCATTTGATTGAAGAAAATTCATTATGACAAATGATTGATTCTCAAACTTCTATGGAAACTATAAAAGTTATTAAAATACCCAATAACCCATATTCCAATTATTACAACCCAGGATGAAAAAATCATCCAAATTTTAACTGAAATAATAATTCTGGTGGTAGAAGTCAATAATGGGGAAACAATCAAGTAAACCCATTGGGAAACTGGAACCATCAGGGTAATACTAACTTTAGACCTACTTATCCTCCTGGATTTAACAGTAATTAATGAGTTAAGGAGAAAAATCTATCTACAGAAGTAGTGGTGTTACAAATGGGTATTCAAATACAAAAATCAAAGTGTTGCTATTCAAAATATAGAGAATCAACTGCGAAAATTGCTAATGACTTTAGTAATAGACCTTAAGGAACACTTCCTAAGAATGTTGAGTTCAATCCTAAAGATAAAAGTAAAGAACTTCAACAAGTTAAAGCTATCTAACTAAGAAGTGGAAAAGAATTTAGTGATGTTGTTCAAAAAGAAATTGAAGTTGAAAGAGAAGATACATAAATTGAAAAACCTGAAGAAAGTATTCCTAGGAAAATGGAAACAACTATTTCTCCAACTAAGAATAATTTAGAAAGACTACCACCTCCTTTTCCTCAAAAACTTAGATAATATAAACTTGATCAACAATTTTCATGCTTTTTTAAGATATTTAAAAAACTTACAATTAATATTCCTTTTGTAGAAGCTTTGGAATAAATGTCAAGTTATGCTAAGTTTTTAAAAGAAATTTTAAATAAAAAAAAGGAAGTTTGAAGATTATGAGACTATTGCACTTAGTGAAAAGTGTAGTGTAATAATTCAGCAAAAGCTTTTTCAAAAGCTCTAAGATCCTAGTAGTTTCACCATACCTTGTGCAATTGGAGAAAAATTTTGTAGAAATGCTTTAAGTGATTTGGGAGCAAGCATTGATCTCATTTCATTATCTATATTTAGAAGATTTGGTTTATGATACATTTCTCCCACTACTTTAACCAAACAGTTAGCTGATCGATCTATTACATACCCTAAAGGGGTTATAGAAGATGTGTTGGTTAAAGTGGATAAATTTATTTAAACATTCAAATCCTGTTGCAGAGGCTAACTCATTTGAACTTAAACATTTAATTATACAAATGATACAAAATAATCAGTTTGGAGGAACACAATATGAGGATCCTAATTTACATTTAGCTAGTTTTTTAGAACTATATGCTACATTTAAATATGTTAGCGTATCAAATGATGTCGTCAGACTTTGACTTTTTCCTTTTTCATTAAGGGATAAAACTAAGATGTGGTTAAATTCGTTAGCACCTGAATCTAAGTATTTTCCACCTTCAAAAATTGTGATGCTAAAAAATGATATTACTTCTTTTACTCAGTATGAAGGAGAATCTATATGAAGCTTGGGAAAGATTTAAGGAACTCCTTAGAAAGTGTCCACATCATGCTTTGCCAGACTGGTTAATCATTCAAAATTTTTATAATGGATTGTTGACCTCACTTTTGGTTGAGGTTTAGTTTTTCCTCTTTAGTAGCCTAAGGTCTAGCCATAGGACTTTCCTACTGACTATTCTTAGAAAATTAAGAAAAGAACCCTCACCATTAGAAATTCTACACTCCTCTTTACTCAACTTGAAGTTCCACATATTGGTCCTAACCTCTAGCACTTAGTAGGTAGAGTCATTATGGGGGAGCTCAAGATGAGTCACCCTTAGGATTGTTGGACCTTAGGGTTGACCCTGGGTATTGGTCTAGAGCTAAGGCACTCACTTGCAATCACTTACACTCACAATCACTCATTGCCATAAACCCAGAATTTCTAGGCTCGGTTCCCTTGATACTTTTGGGAGACTCTTGTAGGTGGTCCCCTAAACCCATTAGCCCTGGGCTAGGGTTTGGCTAAGACCACTACATAGAGGACCCAAAATGGGGTTTCCATTGGTCCATGGCTTATTGATGGTGGTTGGCACTCCAACTCTACCAAGACACCCAACCTAGCCTTTCGCCCCTCAATTTCCCCAAATTACCTAGATACCATTGGAACCCTAAATTTGGCCAAAATTTCCAAATCTACCAAAAATACCCAACTTGGTTCAAAAATCATTTCAAACACCTTGAAAACACCTAAACTACCCAAAATCACCAAAATTCGCCAAATTACCAAAATATCTCTCCTTACCCCATATTCTAAAAATTCCAAAAACTCTCAAAACCCCCCAAATATTCTCAATTTCATTTTTCTCAACTATCACATGACCCAATTTGGCCAATTTGACCATCTTTGACCAAAACCCCCAAATTGCCCTTTAAAGGCCCATATTTTCCTCAAAGTACCTCATGTCTATCCAATTGATCTCAATTTACCCCATTTTCAATTCTAAACTCAAAATCACCTTTGAAGTGACCAATCTAGACCAAATCCAAGCTCAATTGGTCCATGATTTGACCTCGATTTTGAGCTAAACCAAAAACCCAATTTTGGCCCTATGACTTGGTTCCGCCAAATTGAACTCATGGCCTATACCATTTGCCACAATTTGTTTTAAAAAACCTTCATAACATCCCCATACATCAAAATTGACCTTCAATTGGCCTTGGGGAGGCCTCGATTTCATTTGATTTCAACCTAAGTCCAAAAAGGCCCAAATTTACCCGAAATTGACCATGTCTCAAAATCTCACCAAATTGAGGGCCTTACCCCAAAAATTTTCACTCTATCCCTTCATGAAAAATCTTTACATCATCTCCCTTGATCATGTGGATCATTCAATTTGGACTTAGCCCAAGGCTAGCTCAACCTAGACCCATGTCTAACCCAACATGCCAAAATTGGCCAAATTTCAAAAATCCCTCAAATTGACCTACCAATTGAACTAAAAATCATTTCAACCCATCACCAAAAATCTTCATAAAATCATCTACACAATGTTGATAAATCAATTGGGTCAATTGACATGGCTAACTTAGCCCAAACCTAAGCTTTGATCACTTGGACCCACATTGAACCCATGCATTAAAGATGGCCTAACTACCCCAAAGTCATCAAATTAACTCTACCTCAGCCATTGGTTAAACCCTAAGACTGAGCCAAAGCCCATCTAACCAAAGATAGATGAGAAATGGACAAAAATTCACCCAAATTAAGGGATCTTATTTCCAAAAATACACATTCTTAAGATACAATTGCCAAAACTAAACCCCATTGCATTAAATTACTATGATAGATTCCTCTGGATGCCCTGAGCATCTAACCACCTCCCCCTGCCATGGCCGGTTGACCTAGTCACCAGAGAAGCTCAAAACTGAGAGCCACCCCCATGGAACTTCACCCAAATCAAACCTAGAGGCCAGCTCAGCCAAATTAAATTTTAGAGCTCCCCTACCCTCCACCTAAGCAGCACAATGCACCTATTAATTGGCCATGACAACCACCCCTTAGCCATTTTTATAAAAAACACCTCCCACGGCCATGGGAGGTGGTGCGAAAAATTTCTTAGAGAGACCTCTCCAAACTGACCACATAGCTTCCCTAAGATTCCCTTAGTGCATTCCAACTGTTTTCCCTCACCAATTCCACTGCCAGAGTTCAATTTTGAGCTCGAAATCTTGCCAGAAATTAGGACAGAGCCCAATACACCTCCACAGTCTACCAAACTCAAGTTAATGTCACCCACACCTTCACTTCACCTCTCACAGAGCCTCTACCATAGCTCTAGACCAACACCCAAATCCGGTCGTGATCAAAATCATACCTAGGTCTTACACCAAGACCAGAGACTCAATCCCTAGCCTCTTTGGATCACAACGAATGTGCCAAGACTCTTTGATCGAAGCTTCACTTCTCAGAGCAAAGGTATAAAATCTCTCCCCCTCCTGAGCCTCTTTTGATTCTCCATTTTCTTAGAGTTAATTTGATGGATTGATCACCTTATGGATGTGTTGTCTAGTCTAGATGAGCATTTAAAAAAAAATTCATCCAATTTGGTTAAGAAATGAGAGAGATCTTAAGGCTAGAAGATGGTCGGTTCTCAGGCTAGGCTATCGGGGATGATGACGGAGCGTCGTCCGATTGCGCGTGTATCGGATGGACGATTGAGATGAAGCCGGACAATGCTTCCTTACACAAACAGTGGAGCGCGTGGCTGCTTATGTGGATGGCGACGCCAAATGGGAGCGCGCCGCGTGGAATTTGAAGCTGCCTAGGATCTACATGGCGTTGTGCTGTTTAACTAGATGAATAGTGATTTTTCCTATTTATTTAAATACCCCTAACTTCAAAAATCCATATCTTCGTGTAGAAAAATCACAAAAATAAAATAAAAATATTCTCTTGCTCAGTAAACAGAGGAGAACAATATGAAAATAATTTGGAGTCCATTTGAAACATATTTTATTTTTAATTAATTAAATACTGATTTGGATGTTTTGATTCTCCATGCATGTAGTAATTGCACTATGACTTGAAATTTTAGCATGTTGTTGCCTCTATCTTAGGGAACATTCCCTGATTTTTCCAAAGTCAGAGGAGGTCCATAGACAAAGAATCATATTTTTCAAGTTTATGTGCATTATTTGCTTAAAATAATAATGGAAATTAGCATGTCACCTAGAAAAATCAAAGAACATTTTGGAAGGTTTATGAAGACCAGAGAGCCTTTAGGAAAATTTCTTATGAGTCAAGTCATTCAAAATACACCTGATCTTCACAAACCCTTAATCAATAAGATAATTAATTTTGAAAAATACAAACAACAAAATGGCTTGGTTTTTGTTCTCCACTATTGTTTATGATCCAGAGAACTCACCATAAAAATTCCAAAGTATTTTGAGTTCATTTGGTAACTTAAGTTGATTTTTAAAGATAAATAACATTTTTGGCACTTAAATGATTTTTTAAAAATCAAAATATAACTAAAATATTTATAAAAAAAACTTATTTTTTGAGTTCTCTGTGATTAGAGATATTTTTCTAAAAATAAAATGGTATTTAAAATAAAAACTTCATTTTTAGCCTTTTTAAATATTTAAATAATTAAAAATTCATAAAAATCACAAAAATAATAAAATTCATGAAAATATTTTAAATTGCTTCCTAAGCACTTAGTAATAATTAGAATATTTTTCCTAATTTTTTAAATAAAGATACTGCATTTCAAACCTTAAAAATATTTTTTAAAGGCTAAAATGAGTTTTCACTAATAATAATTCCAATAAATTAAATAAAACTAAAAAAAAAATATAAAAGTTTCTCCTCTAAGTTCTATGACCTTAGGAGGATTTTTCAAAAATATAAAACTTAATTTTATCCATTTAAAAAATTTTATATTTAATAAATACCCCATAATTTAAAATAATTCTTAAAATTCATATAAAATTTAAAACATCATGAAATTTGGTCCAAAAGCTTCTCTAGTTTAGGTCTACCTCTAGTAAAAATTTCAAGGAATTAGGATTTACCTTGGTCAAGTTAGAAATTTTTTTTGAAAAGTCCTTTTTTTTGCATGAAAATAATTATATAAATTAAATTAAATTTTGAAAAATCATAGTTTCTCCTCTGATGTCTTAATTGACCCATGAATAAGGTAGGATAAAAATTTTAAAGTTAATTGGATTAAATTTGATAAATTATGAAGTGTTAATACCTCAAGGGCAAAAGTGTAATTTTGGAAATTTAACCTTAATTCAAGCAGGAAAATGGGCAACCTCTAATCTTAATCAGTTTATTTGAATGTTTGAAACATAAGGGGTTAATTGGTAGAAACCAACATCACTTTTTTAATTGAAAAGATAAGTTAATAAATTTCTAAATTATTAAAATTTAGAAGTTTATTAAAATAAAATGAACCCAGAACTTAGGGGTATGACTTTTTTAAGTCAAAAATTAATCAATTTAAGACCCATATTCGATTTTCAAATGAAACTCCAATCATGAATCATGACCACCTAAAGGTTAACATTTTCAAAACTAATTAAGACACTCATCTAGGACTTAAGGGCTTAATAGTGACTTAGGTTAAATCAAGTTTCATTTAAATGAGAATTAGAAAAGTAAATATCATTGAAAATTAGAACATCTTTCAAACACTACAAGCTCAATTAGGACTAAAATTTGGTTAAGTGTTCCAATAACACTAACTTTCCTCTTTAAGGGTCTTCACCCACATAATTTTCAAAATTAAATTACAGATGATAATTACCTTACTCTTATGGATAATTGATACGTCAATGTTCATTGAGCATTAGGGTGTTTATAAGATGAATTATTAAGTAACATAATAAGTTTAAAAGAACTCGAGACTTTCCATCAGGCAGCGAGAGAGTAGCGCAGGCCTGCTTCTTTCTCTAGATCTGTTGGATACCTAAGAAATCTACTAAACTTAATATATTTTGCTTGGCAACATCATCCTTAATTAAACTCCTAAGGACCCACAGAGAGCACAGAGATGTGACCTAGGGTTAGAAAGGTTGTCAAAATTTCACTTCCCCATTTCATATAAACTGCCTTAACATGCCTTTTGAGTTTCAGGTGGTGGAACAAAAAGACTCGACAGGTACACTTTTACAGTTTTTAGCGTTGTCTTTCTTGTACTTTCATACTGTACTTTTATACCTACAAATTTGCATGCTAAACGATGATGTAACCCTGCATGAAAACTAAAACTATTAGGATAACCACAAAACTAAAACCAAAACCAAAACTAAAACTAAAATCAATCAAGATAAAATTCACCCCTACAACATTCAAAATATAAAACAACTCAAAATTTAATTATAAACATCACACAAAACTACAACTTCAACTAAATTAAGACATCTCTATCGAATGATTGGGAATCCCTCGGAGGAGGTAACTTATGGTTGCTAACGAGGCTTCCTACGGTCTAAATGAAATTATGAAACTCATTAAGTTGTGTTTAATAAGTTTATTTGGACTAAGTGAATCCAATAAAAAATAGTAGTGCCGGAATGAGGGAACTATAGGATCCTAATCGGTGTCGTTTTAATCAACTTTAACATGCCCCCGTAAAATTTAAAGGACTTAAACCATAGAAAACTTAATTTTGTCACGACAAGGAGCTTGGAGCTAGAATAGCGGGCAGCACGACCATCTTCTACAGCAAAACCTATCTCCCCCAACTAAACCAATCTTCCTTCCTTAGACTTAAACAACAAAGCCATAAGACTTCGAGGTTGCTTGCATATGCAATGTAAATCCTCTTCTTATCCTTAGGCCTTCGTATAGTCCTGTTATACAATATAAGCCCTAACTCGTCTTAACATTCTGAGGCTTTCGTTTGTCACAACCTAAATCCTCATGTCTTCCAGGCTATTTTTGTGATCGTTTCACACGAATGTAAGCACTAAATAATAAAATTGACAGGATGAAACACCTAAATATTTCTCCTCAGAAATGAAGCCAAACATTAGGATAGCTTGGGAAGTCACTGAGGTTCTCCTCTGGATTTATGACATCCCCTAGTTCTTCCTCCTTTGAACTCTACACCAAAATGTTCCAAATTTGAACCAATCCCCTTTTACACATGTACGTCTGATCTCATTGAAAAGACCTACCATTTTGAATTCCCTAAAGATAATATTTCCTGATTTTTATTGAGAGTCTTCTTAGGTGACTTTGGTCATTTAAGTTGAAATTAACTATAGGGGCTTGCCCTTATAAGAAGCATGTCTGAACCCAACTTAATATAAACCCTATTTAATTCTTTATATTAAATAAGGAAACTTGTCAGGAAATACAATGGTTTCACAGACCAAACGGATGTCATATATTCCTTAGTTTATTTGATCAAGATTCATCCTCAAGTCTTGTATTTATCCTTCGGGATAGATACAGGATTTGAGGTACAACACTCTTTCATTTAAACTATGAAAATTATGGGGTCAGTTTGATTTCATATTTTTCTAAAACTAAATATATATGTAAATTAAAACGTCCTTCTGAAGTGGGTGACGAGATTTCGATTCCGGTGACCGACAGCTTCTTACGGGCAACTCTCCAACCAAAAATAGTGCCAACAGCTTCTGGCGACTTCATTGGGGACAAGCTTTTATCTCCATACAAATCAAGAAATATTATCTTCACACCATCAGTAATATGTCCAGGTCCCTCTTGGACCAAATTACCCTTCTTCCGTTAGCATAATTTACCCATTTCTATCTTGGGAAAGTACAGCTAACTCCTTGGACTTCAGGACTAGCTGTTCAATCATCTTTGAACAGAGGGGTTCAGAAGGCCATTAAGGACTTTTTAAATTTTCATGTGGGGTCAGACTCTTAATAGGTGTGTCGGTGGACTAGTTCCACCTGGGCATTGTCTGCCACAAAATGGGTTCTGCACTGGGTCCTAAAATACTTTACATCTCCCTTCCAAATTTGATTTGCTACTTTGCGAATTGTGTTGTGCTGCGCACACTTTGGAAATTTTCTTACATTAATTAAATTTTACACCTCTTGATTTTTCTTATACAAAATTTTAAAATACCCATAAATTAAGACCCGCCCGGTCTACTGATCAACCTCTACTTTCAGTGCTTACACTAAAAATTACGAGGTTTTTAGCTATATAACTAGCCCTGAAACTTTTTGTTTTCAAGCCTACTACAATGGCCTACCCAACGCTGACCTTTTCTTGCAACCTGCCAACGAGCCACGAAGCCCGTAATCTTGCTCCTACAATCAAATTTGGAGCTGGATTTGAAGATCTAGAGGTCATTCTTGGGAAAGCCCCGTTTGTAGTGATGAAGATCGTCGTACTAAAAATACAAGAACCATCTACAGAATTCAACTTGAACTACCTTCAAGACTTCCCTACCTGCAAGAAGTCTAAAACTACTGTCGTCACAACACCCGCCAAACCTGCTAGCCCCGCTGCTGCTAAGGGGAAATAAGTAATGATTATTCAGGATCTTACTGAGGGATTGACTGTCCCACCACCCATGTTTGAAATCGGATCAAGTTCAAGGATTGTTCCGCTGACCCGAACCCAAAAGAGGAACCGTAACAGAAGGGTTCGGAGGGCCATCAAAGTCGAGGCTCCCAAGGAGACACCCGTTGAGGAGGAGCCTCATCAAGTTGAAGAAGTGTTACAAAAAAATTATCCACTCCTACGAGGGAGTAGATTTCATCCTCTTACGGATACTGATGGATACGAGAGTATCCGAAAAATCACTGCCACATTACAACCACTTCATGGATTGGTGAGGAAGGAAAGAAATTCACTCCTATCACCCGAGTTTGTGCAGTTTTCAAAAGGCTAGCTACCAAAGAAGGATGTTCAGTTAGCAAGTTACTTAAATGAGTGGTAGATGTAGTTTCCCCTTGCATGAAGAAGGAAATTTTGAAAGATGATAAGTCCGCCAGACAGTCTCACAAGACAACTGGAGTGTCACCTACTCGCATCCCCATTTGGTTCCGTTTAGAGAACAGATTTGATACCGTAATAATTACTACTGATTATATCGCCACGATGACCGTAGTCCGTCGATCGGTTAAGTCGAAACCGGGTCCAAAAATCTTACCTGTCACCCATTATGGAGACATTTCTACATTCTCAAAGGCAAAGACAAGACAATTACCTTGCACTATAGCTGGTCTACACCACGGGGAGCATACTTTCCCTCGACATACCGATGTTTCTACTAAGACACTCTGTCCTGAAACAACATCGTTGAAAAAGAAAAAGGTATGGGTACCTAAGGTCGCTGCACCGATACACTACTGTGAGCCCGCGGGACAAAAATAAGAAATGAAACCAGGGTTTGAAATATCTGACAACATCGCAACAATAGCCAACGAGATGGAGCAGCAAGTAGAGGATGTCCATCAGGGTCCTCCAGATCTTAAAGTGATCAAGGAATCAATAATTGAAGAGAAAGTTGAGAAACTCAGGATCGAGATTTCTGAGTTAGCTCGAGGACACGGAGTTTCCGTCGATAGCGACGATGAAAATTTTGATTACAATGATTACTTGGAAGAAGATTTCGTGGATGTCCATGTAATTGAAACCAAAGCCACCACCACTGCGCGCGAGGCTCAACCTCCCAACGAAGAGAACACCGTAGATGAACTACGCAGGACTGTCCTCCTAAGCGATGAGCAAGTTAGTCTACTGGAGAAAAGAATAGAAGAAATGACTGCAGCCATGACCGCTATGGCCACCATTTAGGGGCAATCACAAGCGTCGCAATTGGCTTCTTCAAAGATCAATTAGCCTGAAATCATACACATCACAGATGAAATGGGAGAGGTTGCTTCATCAAATAGAGACAAGCAACATAGAAAGGATTCTCCATTAGGTGCTATACCAGAAAAGGAATTCAAGCAAATGGTTGAACAAGTGCAGGACGCCTTAACCCAATCTAAGTGCGGTGCATTGGTTCTAAATGGTAGACCTTACCCCAAGGAATTCAATGTCGTGCCTTCCCCAAGGGTGTTGTGGCCCCAAACTTCAATATATTTGATGAGATTGGAAATCTCAGACAACATATAGCACATTTTTGAGCCAGCTGTGGCAACACGCTAAATAGTGAAGCTCTACTCTTCTAGTAATTCGTCGGCGCTTGTCAAGAATTGCTTTTGACTGGTACGCTGACTTGCTCAATGGGTCAGTTAAAAGATTTTCCTAGTCGGAACAGCTGTTTGTGAAAAGATTTGCTAGGGCACAACACCATGTGTCTATTGGAGAGCTCATGATGGAAAAACAAAAGCCTAACAAAACTTTGGTTGACTATATTTTAAGGTGGATAAACCTTAGCATGAAATGTGAACCTCAACGACAGGAACATCATGCAATTGAAATTCTACTCAAGATCATTCATGGGTTAGTAGCTTTCATTCTTAAGGGACTCACCATCCAATCCTTTGAGAAGCTACTCAGTAAAGCCAGTAGTCTTCAAGAGGAAATTAAGCACATGGAGCCACATGAAAAGGCTAAGGTGACCAGAGTGTTCGAAAAGAAATTAGGAGTAGTAGCGACCATCGACAAAGGAAAGCAGCCAATGAAGATATATGCAGAAGAGCATCGCCAGTCTTCGTCATAGTATGCTAAAAAAAAGAGTAGTCAATCCAACCAGCGATCGCCTCAAGAAGGATCACCTCGAACAGGGGATAAGAAAATGTCCCTGCCAGAACGACGTAAAATGGTGCATTATTTCAAAGATGAAGCTATACCTAAAATATTCAGAAGTCTGATAAAGAAGACGGAGCTCAAACTACCAGATCCAAAGAAGCTAGAAGAGGTGGATAGGAAGAACGAACCAAATTATTTCCCATACCACCGGTTGCTTGGGCACCGTATAGAAAAATGCTTCATTGTTAAAGACTGGCTTAAGAGGAACCTTAAAGAAGAGAACATAACAATCCTAAAAGAATATTTAAAAGAACCTGAAAAATGTTCCATAAATATGATTTTAGCCGAGCCAATCTCCCCAATCGATCCGTATTCTTGAATAGATGGATGGAGTCTTGGGATGAACTCAAGAGAGTCCTCAATCAAATACAGGACCCAGAAAAACAATCTTCTGCGTATACCAGAGATGAAGAATGGAATGAGGTCTGGAGCAGATCATCCAATAAATTACTGAACAAAATCTAGTCTGCATTAAAACAAGCCTCCATTCAGAGTCTGCATCATACCAAGCCCAAGATGAAGGTTTCGTCAGGAGAGTCTTCATCATCAAGGACAAAGAAGAAGAAGAAAAGTGTCACTATAAAGATTGATAGCACAGGGGGCTAGAATAGGGGCTTCCTCTACTAGATTGGTTGTCTCGGATTTATGGAAGAAAATCCTTGAACCCTTGACTTTATATGATTATCTTTTTGTCCCTCCGGGATCTTATGAATATAATGATTATGATTTCGGCTACGTTTTAACTGTTTGTGGTGATAACGTAACTGATTATGATCAATCTAGCTTCAAGCTTTATCCCCAAAATGATCCTCAATTCATACTCGAGTCTGATGAATTCATTTAAAACAACACCAATAACGAGGAGCCAATTCTCGAGCATCACGATACACCACTTACCATCAACTTTGATCTTTCCGACGAAGAGGAAGAGACACCAAAAGATTCAACAATGATATCTAGAGAAGAAGATATCACATAAGTTAACTTAAGGAGCGGAAAAGTGTTACCACCAAGAACAGCTCTAACAGATAAAGGAAAGCAGATAATGACCCGAGAAGAGATACCTCCACCAGTGGAAGAACCACATAATCAAGATAAAATCAAAGGATCATACAAAGTAGACTACAACGTGCTAGCTCATCATAAGAAGTTGTCAGTTTGATTAAGCATCTATGATGCCCTGATCCTATCAAAGAAGATGAGAGAGTCTCTAATTACAACTTTGCTTGACCCAGAAATTTGCTCAGCTCAGTTGGCCAACACATCCTCAGATGAAAGAACAACCTGGGGTAACCTTCACAGCGAAGACTTGCTGCTCGGTACCGCCGATCAAAATCGTCCACTCTACATCTCCATCAACATCGACAGATTTGTGTTGTCCAGAGTATTAGTAGATCCTGGATCATCTCTTAACTTGATGAGCCTACGAACATTGGCTTATTTGGATATTGAAGCTTAAGAGCTTACTGTCGATAAAATGATGTTAAGAGGATTCAACCAAAAGAGAGAAAGAGCCCTTAGATTAATTACATTATTTATGAAGGTTCGAGAACTCGTGATAACCGCTAAATTTCATATCATTGATGTCGAGACCTCTTTTAACGCTCTGTTGGGTTGACCATGGATTCATGAGCATAATATGGTTCCATCATCTCAACACCAGTGCATCAAATACTGCAAAGATGATCAAGAAAATTGCATCAAAGGAGACCTACAAACATTTTCAGTACATGAAGTTGATATCCATGAAGATGCTGCCTACTACGCGCCTCCAAAGAGGATTGTCTTCTCTCGTGAAGTTATCACAAACAAAGATGAAGATTCAGAAGAAATACAAAGAGGAGGTCATTCAACTTCACTTCAGTGATCTTCCACCACTCCCTTACAATGAGTTAGTGAAAGTTCTTTTAGTTCGCACACCCAAGGCGAGGCCAGGGACGTGGACGAGGAATGATCACTTTTATTGTTGAACAGACTAGGCCAACCATCAACGTTGGTGGTGAAGATAATTCTGAAGACGAGATAATGATGACAATACATAAGAGACCTCAATACAAGATATCCCTAGAAGATACAGAGAAAAATGAATATGAAATAATGTATGATCGGATAAACCACTATGTGAATGCTATGACCGTTACTCTGATTCTCCCTCAGAAAGATGAGAGTTTAGAGGTCAAGAAAGTCCGTAGTATTGGTACAAATCCGATCAAATTTTACCATGCTTCTACCTCTACTGAGCTTAAAACATGTAAATTTGGATGATGATCCTAATAAATTAATGGAATTGCCTTTTGGTTACTTCTCGCCTTGTGTTCAAAAGTTAACTCAAAAGGGACTCTTACCAAAATAAATGCCAAAAGATAAATTTTAACTTTTTAAAAAATTATGGAATGATAAAATTTATACTCCAAATTCCAAAGAGGGTCTTGGATTTGGTACAGTTAGATCAGTCGATGAATCTAAATTTTGCATGGTTGTTACTGGTGAGTCAGAGGAAGATTGCCTTAATATAGAGGATGAATCTAATGATCAACCAATAGAAGATGCTCCCCCATAATTTGAAAAGGAAATTAAATCTACTATTGATGAATTGAAAGAGATTAATCTCGGTACTGAAGAACAACCCCGACTTACATTTATAAGTTCTCTACTCATTGACAAAGGATCTTCAGAATTGATCAAACTATTAACAGAATTCAAAGATTGCTTCGCTTGGAGCTACGATGAAATGTCAGGACTGTCAGCAGAGGTTGCAGTACATAAAATTGAGGTGGACAAGAATATAACCCTAGTAAAACAAGCTTCCAGGAGAATGTGCCTCGAACCAGAACAACAAGTCATCGATGAGGTGAAGAAATTAATAGGCACCAACTTTATGAAAGAAGAACAATACCTCACGTGGTTAGCTAACATTGTACCTGTTAAGAAGAAAAATGGACAGATCAGTGTTTGTGTTGACTTCAGAGATTTGAACAAGGCATGTCTAAAAGACGAATTTCCACTACCCATACCAGAGATGATAGTGGATATCGCTTCAACACATGAAATTTTCTCCTTCATGGACGGATCTTCGGGATACAACCAAATCCAGATGGCTCCCGAGGATGCAGCACTTACAACCTTCAGAACACCGATTAGAATTTTCTGCTACATAGTGATGCTGTTCGGCCTAAAGAACGCCGGAGCAACATATCAGTGCGCAATGACAAAGAATTTTGATGACCTCATTTCACAACTAAGTAGAATTCTACGTGGATGATTTGGTCATCAATTAAATGAAAAATAGATTATTTGTACAATTTGAGGAGCGTGTTTGAACGGTTACAAAATTATATGACCTTAAAATGAATGCCCTAAAGTGCGCCTTCGGCGTTACTTCTGAGAAATTTCTAGGATTCGTTGTCCGTCATCAGGGAATCGAGATCGACCTGGATAAAATTAAAGCTATCTTGGAAATGCCTCCTCCTAAAATCTTGAAACAACTACGTTCCTTTCAGAGGAAGTTGGCATATCTGAGATGCTTTATTTCTAATCTCTCAGGTAGGTGTCAGCTTTTCTCGGCATTAATTAAAAAGAACGCCAAATTTATTTGGGAAGAAAAATGCCAGCAGGCTTTCGAGGATGTTAAACAATATTTAATGACACCTTCTATCTTGGAAGATCCTATTCCAGGGAAACCATTGATATTTATACCGCGGCCTTAGACGATTCTCTTGGAGCCCTCTTAGTCCAAGTCAATGACAAGGGTAAAGAAAATGCACTCTACTACTTGAGTCTTCGCCTAATACCGACGGAGATAAGATATCCATCTATTGAGAAGCACTTTCTGGCATTGATTTTTGCTTTTCAAAAGCTTAGACATTACATGCTTTCTCATAAGATTACCTTTATTTAAGAAAATAATCTATTACAATATCTAATGACTCGATCAACACTCTCCGAACATTTAGCAAGATGGTCAGTGATCTTATTGCAATTTGATATAACTTTTTTTCCCCTCCGTACTATCAAGTGACAGATACTAGCAGACTTTCTTGCTACACACCCACTGCCAGCTGTGTCCTCTCTCAACGACGAGTTACCAGACGAGCAAATACTATAATGGAATTCTCCAGTGCGCAATGCTGGGAGATGTACTTTGACGATGCTTCTTCAGTTAGAAAAGACAAAGAACCAGGCACAGTTATACCAGGCATAGCAAAGATCAGTTTGATCTTTATCACACTAAATAAGGGTATGTTGAGGTTCTTATACCACTTGACAGAGCTGTGCACCAACAATGAATGAAAATATGATACTTTAATCACCAAATTATGAATGGCAATCTCAATGGATATAACAAACATTGTCATCTATGCCAACTCCCAACTCGACAATACAAAATTTTGAAACCAAGATTAGTAGAATACCATTAGTACACAATGAAGCCCTTGGAGTTGATTCCTGATGTGACTTTCTACCAGATTCTTATGAGAGATAATGCCCATGCCGACACTCTAGCAAAACTTGTTAAGGAAATGACATGTCCCCCAGAGGATTCCATTGAAATCACAGTGCAAGGAAAATGAGTCTTTTCTCAGATCGATCTCAAAACTCTACATAAGCTCAGAAAAGAAGAAGCAATAAATATAGTTACAAACATCAATGAAGATTGGTGCAAGCCCTTAATAGAATATTTGCATAATAGAAAGCTGCCATAAGACAAGTCTGAAGCACATTATATCACAAGAAGGGTCATGTCTTACGCCCTAGTGGGAAACGTTCTCTACAGAAGATCATTCGACCAGATGGTGGCTACGGTGTTTGAGGAGAGCCGAAGCACAAAATATTGTCAAAGAGTTATATACCAGATTGTGTGGCGCTCACCAGTTAGGGCTAAAAAAGAGAATGAAGATCAAAAGACTTGGGTATTATTGGTCATCAATGATGTCTGACTGCATGGATACAACAAAAAAATGTCACAAATGCCAAGTGCATGGGGTGGTCTTACACCAACCTCTGAATGCTACACCCAACTATTGCCTCGTGGCCATTCGAGTATTGGGGCACATACATAATAGGTTCGATAGACCCTCCATCTTCTAAAGGACACATCTTTATACTTGCCGCTACAGATTATTTCTCCAAATGGGTAGAGGCAGTACCGTTACATGAGGTTACGACACAACATGTCCTTCAATTTTTCAAAAGCCAAATTGTCTACCATTTTGGAGTACCGTGAAGAATAATTTCTGATAATGGGATAGTATTCATAAGTACAAAGATCAACAATTTTGTCAAAAGACATGAGATAGATTGAAGATACTCTACGATTTACTATCCCATGGAAAATGGTCTGGCTGAAGCTTTTAACAAAACACTGGTACAGATTTTAAAGAAAACACTGGATGAAAATAAAAGGGATTGGCACAACAAACTATCAGAAGCCTTGTGGGCCTACCGGACAACTTTCAGAACTCCTACTTAGTGTACACCTTATATGCTTGTGTACGGGTCCGAGGCCATGCTACCACTAGAGGTCCAGACACCGTCTTTTAGAGTTGTTGTTCCTAACCAACTCACAACAGAAGAAAGTGCAAAACTAAGACTTGAAGAACTGGAAAATCTTGAAGGAAAACAACTAGAAGCACAACAACATTTAGAGGTTTACCAGACAAAGATGATACGAGCCCATGACAAATTGGTCCACCCAAGGACATTTAAAGTTGGTGACCTCGTACTTGTGCTCAAAAGGCCTATTCTTGCACGCCGCAAAATAGGTGAAAAAATTGAGCCAACTTGGGAGGGACCATTTGTCGTTGAAAATGTCTATATAGAAGGAGTCTACCAGTTAGTGGACTTCCATGGTGAAAGACCCATATTACCAATAAATGTATGATATCTGAAAACCTATTACGTAGCCTGATGTTGCTTGCCTCTTCTTGCTTTGAAATTTTGAAACTTTTATAGTTTTGGGGTTATCTAGTCGCCAAATGTTTATGAATGGGTCCAAAATTTGTAATTAACCTCAATATAATGAAAATTTTGAGAAAAAATTTTAAACTTCAATTTTTTTCCATTCCACTTTTAAGTATAATGTTCCACAAAAATTTAAACAAAATTCATACATAAATAAACAATTTGTTTCCCTAAAATAAGCTAAAATTCACTTCAATAAATACTTTGTTTTGTTCTTGTTCATGCCAAGTTTCGGCTCACTAACGTTTTTTGTGCCGTCTGCAGAAAAATGTCGGGACAAAGGCTGATCTTTGCTTTCAAGGATGGCTAGAGCCTCGCACTAAATGAGGAGATGACGCCACAAGGCAGTACCATAGACTTCAACATGGACTTTAACCAGGTCGTCATGGACTACGAAGGTCCTCTCATGAATGTAGTCAGCTGCAAAGAGAAAGAGGGGTTGCCTTCACTGTTAATTGTGACCGCCAAAGATGATGCATCACACAAAGGCAAAAACATGATAATAGAGCAAGATCTGATGGAAGGGCCTAGTTTTCTGCCCTCCATGGTAGCTACACCGACTGGAGGCTTAGTAGCCGCCAATAACAAACGACTGTCAGGTGCTTCACTTTGCATGACACAATGCAGGAATGCCAGCCGCAAGAAGCAGAGGGATTTTCTACGAGAAGAACACAGACGTCAGAGAGAGACAAACAACTTACTCACACCTATTCCTGAGGGGCATATTTATGATTCAGACATGAAAGAAACTTCTGCCAGCCTACCTACCGCAGATGAAGAACCGAGGCTCGTCACAAAGCCAGATACACCTTTAGCTTCAGATGTTTTATGCAAGGGTTGCCCGACGTGCAACGATGAAATACCTGCAGGGACATCAGCCACAGGGGCATTTGTAGAATGCCTGGATTACAATGTTCTACATTTACAATGCTTCAGTACATTGGAAGAGTATACCTCTAGGATCGATGGGTCTCAGATTTCAGATTTTAAGATGGATGAGCCATACGTCTCACTGGGGACAGATCCGTATATACCATGGAGCCCAGGGTCGTACATCCCGCTAGATGCCGAGTCTCGTGTTCCTGATCAACCAACGCCAGTTTGGGTTCCTGCAGATATTCAAAGGGAGGATCGCCCACGACAGCCACTGACTCCTAGTACGATGGAGAACTACAAAATAAGCAAAGTAAATAAAAGAGAAATTGAATTTTACAAAGAAGTCCAAGGAAGAATCATCAACATACTAGAAGCCCTGGAGCTGCATATCAGGATTTTCTCCGAGAGTGATGAAAGAAGCATTCTTGACTGCATCTTCAATTTGAGGGATAGATGTCGAGCATGCCTTCTCATGGAAAGAACATACTCTGAGCTGAAGAAATGGATGTGAGGAAAAGGTAGAATCACCATTCAGTGCGGCTGCTGTTATAATTTCACAAACGACAGACAAGGAAATCTGCCAGAGATCCTTAGATATGACCAGGTAGATCCACTACCTCATATAATAAAGTGGATGATCAAGAGAATGCATCCCAAACAACTACATCATCAACATATATGATGAGGGAGACTGCATACCTCCTCACGTTGATCATCATGATTTTGTAAGAATCTTCAACACGGTCTCATTTCTGAGCAAGAGTAATATATTATTTGGGAAAGAGATTGACATTGTCGGCCCTAGCGAGTTAAGATGAACTGTAGAGATTTCGCTGCCAGTTGGTTTAGTTTTAGTTTTGAAAGGAAATGGGGCAGATGTTGCCAAACATTGCATTCTATTGGTACGACACCGTAGGGTGTCCGTGACTTTCCGTAGGATGGACGACAACAAAATACCATATGGATTTCAGCCAAACCTGGAACTGGAAGAGCTATTGTCGTATGAGCTATGAGAGGGTTGTACCTCTAAGTACATTCGAAGGAAACTCTTATCCTGGAGCATGGCTTAGAAGGTCTGCTCGATCAGGAGCTCGTCGTACCTGATATAGATGGTCAGAGGGTTCACTTTCTTTTTTATAGCAACATGATATGTATCTGATATATTCAACCTACAATGTATTCAGGGCACGAGATGTTATGGATGTACTTCAACATGGACTATAAATTGTACCTTTCTGAAGCATTAGCCTATGTTTGATCTGTAACATCTTTATTGGAGCAGATTAATGGAAATTTCTCTCAGAAATGTGCCCTTTTGTTAGTTGCTTTTTGTCTGATGGATGGAAGCCACGAACCACGCGTTGGTTCAGAATTTCAATGAACGAAGAATGAAACAACAAACCTTTAACAATAAATAAATTTAAATAATTTTTTTTAAACAAAAACAAAATAAATTTCTTTTGAAAATTAACAAACTAAAATTAAAATTTTAAAGACATATTTTAAAAAATTAGATGTGATAAAAATAACAAGTAATGAAAATGAATTTGTTGAGTGGATTCTCTCGTTTTCAGAGTTTCTTACTCTTTGTGCACGCAACACAACCATCTTTATCTGCATTAAATCTCTTCACATCCCTGCGGAATTTCACATTCTGCACAAAACCCCACAAAACTCTACAAATCTTCTTCAACAAAATCAACCTTTTCACATGACACATTTCTGCAAATTCAATATCACAAACTCTCTACACTATTTTCATATGACTCTTGAAGTTAGTACCCAAATTTTGGCTCCCCATATTCAAGATTGGTATAAGCCCCCTTTAATGGAAGATGACATCCTATCCTTAATCTTTGAGGTCGGTCCATGACTTCTGACTCTCCTTTTAAAAATGATAACTAAAATTCAATTCTCATTTCCCGATCAGTACCTAAATTTCGATTCCTTCACATATTTTTATATTCTATTCACATATTCCCCACAAATTCACATGTGTGAATCTGCATATTTTCTGCATAAGGACACATATTTTCTTGTTACCTCTTGAGTTGGATATGAGTCCAAATGCTTTCCTTCTCAATGTAGCATATATATTCTCTTGTCACCACTTGGGTTGGATGTGAGTTCTAGCACTTTCCTTCCTAACGTGACACACACATATTTTATTGTTACATCTTGAGTTGGATATGAGTCCTAGTGCTTTCCTTCTCAATTTAGCACATATATTCTCTTATCACCGCTTGGGTTAGATGTGAGTCCTAGCGCTTTCCTTCCTAACGTGACACACACATATTTTCTTGTTACTTCTTGAGTTGAATATTATTCCTAGTGCTTTCCTTCTCAATGTAGCACATATATTATCTTGTCACAGTTTGGGTTGGATGTGAGTCCTAGTGCTTTCCTTCCTAACATGACACACACATATTTTCTTGTTACCTCTTGAGGTGGATGTGAGTCCTAGTGCTTTCCTTCTCAATGTAGCACATATGTTCTCTTGTCACCGCTTAGGTTGGATGCGAGTCCTAACACTTTCCTTCCTAAA
>NEWO01001339.1:47968-72605 GCA_003013225.1 Phalaenopsis aphrodite | reverse complement strand
CAAGATAAAATTCTCCGCCACAACATTTAAAATATATGATAACTTAAAATTTAATCACAAACATCATAAAACAATAATTGCAATAAAATTAAGACATCTTTATTGGATGATCGGGAATCCCTCAGAGGAGGTAACCTATGGTTGCTAATGAGAATTCCCATAGTCTAAATGAAAGTATGGAACTCATCAAGTTGAGTTTAATAAATTCATTTAGGTTAAGTGAATCCGAAAGAAAATAGTGGTACTAGAATGGGAAACCGTGAGATCCTAACCGGTGTCACTCTAATCGACTTTAATATGCCCCATAATACTTAAAGAAACATAACCATAGGGACATTTGATTTGACATCATGACTTGAAACATTAACAAACTTAAACTCATCGTGACGAGGAGCTTGGAGCTAGCATCGTGGGTAGCACGACCATTTTCAACAGCAAAATTGTTTTCACGAGCTAAACCATTCTATAGAATTAAAAAACAAATCCATTAAAATTTGATGTTGTTTGCTTATGTAAACATAAAGCCTCAACTTTTTCTTAGGCCTTTGTATGGCTCTGCTATACAATTTAAGCCCTTAACCTTCCTTAGTATTCTAAGGTTGTCATCTACTACGACCTAAATTCTCACATCTTCTAGGCTATTTATGTGATCATTTAATACGAATATAAGCCCTAATTAATAAAATTAGTAGGATGAAACATTCAATAAATTATAATGTCCAAAATTGAAGCTAAACGATAAGATAGCTTGAGAAGTCACTGAGGTTCTCCTCTAGATCTATGACATCCTCTAGTCTCTCCTCCTTTGGATTCAACAATAAAATGTTTCAAACTTGAGTCATTCCTCTTTCACACCTCTTTGTTTAATCTCGTTGGAAAGTCCTAACACTTTAACCTCTTTGAAGATAATATTCTTTGGTTTTTATTGAGAGTTTTCTTAGGTGACTCTTGTTATCTAAGATGTAATTAACTATAGAGGCTTGCCCTTATAAAAAACATTTTTGAACCTAACTTAATATAAATCCTATTTAATTCTTTGTATTAAATAGGGGAATTTTTTGGTCAACATAAAAATGGTTTCGCAGACTTAAAAGGATTTAATCAATCTTTAGTTAGTTTAATCGAGCCTTAATCGATAAGTAATGTGTCTATCCCTCATGATAGGTGCACTACTTGCGGTATTAGGCTTGTTTATTTAAACTACTGGGATATGAGATCAATTCGGTCTTGTATTTTCAAAAATTTAAAATGCTATTTTTTTCTAAATTATATATTTATTAAATTAAATTAAAATGGGTGTTACGATATCCATCCTAGTAGTTGACAACTTAACTCCTCAATTTTTTAGTGCCGACAGCCTTAGACCTGGATTTAATCAACAAGTTAAGGAGAAGAAGTTGTTTATAGAAGAACTGGTGTTGCAAACTTAAAGTTTTGCTATTATAAATATGGAGAATCAATTGAAATAAATTGCTAACGCACTTAGCAATAAGCCTTAAGGAATACTTTCTAGTAATGTAGGGATCAATCCTAAAGAAAAAAGTGAAGAGCTAGGGCAAGTTAAGGCAATCTAACTAAGGAGTTGAAAGGTATTAAATGTTGGAGTTCAAAAATAAATTGAAGTCGTTTTAGATAAAGAACAAGAAGTTGAGACTGAAAGATATTTTAAAGACGAATCAAATGAAATGATATTGAGGATTCAAATTATATTCAGGAAAACTATGAAATTTTAGATACTGCTAAATATAGTATATCTCGAATTCCATCTTTTGAAAGATCTCTTGAAATTTAGATGAAAGTTTGGCCAACTTATCTAAAGTATTCATATTTGGGGAACTTGACTAAATTACTAGTTATTATATCCTTAGACTTAAATGCATAACAAGAAGAAAAATTATTGTAAATATTAAAGAATCATAAAAAAACCTTTTGGATGGACATTAGCTAATATTAAAGGAGTCAGTCCTTCAATCTGTATGCACCTAATTTTGATGAAAGATAACCATAAGCCTAGGGCTGATCCTCAAAAAAGATTGAATCCTACAATGAAAGATGTAGTTAAGAAAGAAATTTTAAAGTAGTTGGATGCTCAGATTATTTATCCAATTTCATATAGTTCTTGGGTTAGTCCTATTCATTGTGTTTCTAAAAAAGGAGGAGTTACTGCGGTTGAAAATGAAATGAATGAATTAATTCTAATAAGACAAGTTATTGGATGACAAATCTGCATTAATTATAGAAAATTAAATGCCGCCAATAAAATAGACCATTTTCAATTACCTTTTTTGGATGAAATGTTGGATAGACTAGCAGGACACCGTTATTTTTACTTTTTGGATGGATATTCTGGATACCACCAAATACCTATTTCTAATGAGGATCAAGAGAAAATAACTTTTAATAGTTCTTATGGAAGTTTTGCTTTTAGAAGAATATCATTTAGATTATGTAATGCCCCTGCAACTTTTTAGAGATGTATGATGTCAATTTTATATGATTTAATTGAGAAAGGAATTCAAATTTTTATGGATGATTTCTCAGTCTTTGGGACTTCTTTCAATTCATGTTTAGACCATTTAGCAAGAGTTCTGAAGTGCTGTGAAGAAATAAACTTTGTTCTCAAGTTGGAAAAATGCAAATTTATGGTTGCAGAAGGAATAGTGTTAGGGCATACAATTTTTGAAAAAAGGCATGGACATTGATCTAATAAAAATTCAAGTTATTGTAGAACTGACACCTCCTCCTAATGTGAAGGGAATAAGAAGTTTTTTGGGACATGCTGGTTTCTATAAACGTTACATTAAATATTTTTTAAAAATTTCCAATCCTTTATGCCAACTTTTTGAGAAAGATGACAACTTTAATTCAATGAAGAGTGCCTAAATGCATTCAATTTATTAAAAGAGAAATTAATCACTACACCTATTGTTGTTTCAGCTAACTGAACAAAACCTTTTGATTTAATGTGTGATGTTAGTGATTACGCTATAAGGGTTGTTTTAGGACAAAGATATGATAAAATGTTCAAGGTGATATCCTATGCTAGTAAAACCCTTAATGAAGCTCAAATTAATTACACTACCACTAAAAAGGAATTATTAGCAATAATATTTACTTTTGATCATTTTTCTATTAAGTATTTAATGATGAAGAATGATGCAAAATCACAATTAATTAAATGGGTCCTTCTTATGCAAGAATTTAATTTTCAAGTTATGTATAGGAAGGGTACTGATAATCAAATAGCTGATCATCTGTCAAAACTTGAACAAGAAAATGAGAAAGATTTAAATGATGAAATTAATGAGAATTTTTTGAAGAACAATTATATGGGATCAATGAATGGAAATTTTTGTGGTATGCTCATATAGTGAATTACATGATTTGTAATATTTTACCTTATGAATTAGATAACCATCAAATTAAAATTTTCATTTATGATTCAAAATCTTACTTATGAGATGACGCTTATTTATATAAAAAATGATGATTTAATTATTTGAAGACGTGTGCCATTAGAAGAAACTCAAGAAATTATTCAAAATGTCATAAATCAGATTTTGGGGGACATTTTGGAGTGGATTAAACAACATTTAAGATTTTACAATCTAGATTTTATTGGTCTATTTTATTTAGGGATGTTAATAATTATATAAAAATATGTGATCGATGTCAAAGAGTAGACAATATTTCTAGATGAGATGAAATGCCCTTTTTGGAAAAAATTATATTTTAATAGCTGTGGATTACACTTAAAATATTTAGTTTTTATGTACATATTTTATACATATTTTTGAGATATTGCACTTTAATAGAAGGTATTTGTGTATTTTTCTTTTATGTACAATCAAAAGGATGAAATATAGTAAAAGGAGTGAAAAATGATCAAATTTGGAGCAAAAATGAAGAAGGTGTGCAAAAGACCTGTGGTGCCTAAGGTCCCAAAACTGGCGCTTATGCACAAGTAAAACTGAGAGGGCCGCTCTAAAATGCCAAGTACCTCACGCTTACACAACAGAAGTAGTTACTTGATGATTCAATGAACTTGGAAGAGGTATTTGGAGCAACCCTTGGTGAAAACGTGAGAAATAGTTAATAGACACAAAAATACATTCAATTTGCTTTTGAAAGGAGGCAACTCTTTAAAGATTCATTGAATGTGGGCAAATTTTGAAGAGACACCCAGTCACCTATTTGAAAATTATAAATGAAGACTCTTGGATTGGATTGAAAGACCACACCCTTCCACACTCTCCTACGATTTCTTCCAGGCTTCCTCCCATATACATTGCTACATTCTTTTCTTTTTATTTTGAGTTGTAGTTTGTATTGTAAGTGAAGGAAGAGATTTAAAGGATCTTTAAGAGTTTGGTGGAGAGGATTTGAAATATGTTTTTATCTTTGTGACTACATTTGGTTTTAATTTAGACTTATTGTTTGTTTGCATGATTTCTACTTTCAAACTCAAGTGTGGTTGTGTTTTTTCCATGAATTCTGAGTACTTTTTTTATCTTTTTCCTTAAATTGATAAGTGATTAAGTATTGGATTGAAGTTGTGTGAAGTATTAATCTTTAATTTTGGAACAAGTTGTGATGATTTTAAACTTGTACTTCATTTAATTCTTGATTTGGCCAATTAAGATGTTTATATCTTTTGTGAGAACATGTAAGATCTGAGATGATATTGTCTCAGTCAACAAATAATAAGAATCACATGAGATTGTATGGATGAGAATGTAATTCATATGATTGAGTGCAAATACATAGGGAAATAAAATTTGAAGGGTGTAGAATTAGAGGACTTTAGAGTGATAGATTAAAGCCCATAATTTAATTTATAATTTTAGGTTTTGATATGAGATGTTAGTCCCTAGGTGGAGGGAAAAGAAAAAACTCTAGAGTGAGAGCTAGTATCTTCCTTACCTAAACCGTCTTCAAGACTATTTAAACTTTAAATTAGTCAATGTTCTTTATAACATCTCTAGTAGGGGTAAAAAATATTATTGCTTCTATTTGACACAACACAATTTGAATACTTCCACAACAAAATTCTTATACTTGTTAATGATTCATGATAAGGAAAAATATTTTTTTTTATATTGTCTTCATTTTACAAATATATAACTAAGTTTAGTTAGTTGTTTATTTTACTTTCAATTATCAAAAAATTATAAAAAGAATCGAATTTTCATTCATAATATAACATCTATAATTTCAGTAAGAATATTTTGTTAAGTAGAACTTGTTATCTAATTTCTTCTAATTTTATTTGCATATTGTATTTTTGTTCTTGTGGGTTGGATATCAGAGAATTAATCAAAAAAATCTATATTACTTGATAATGATAAGTATACTTGCATAGCATCCCATAATTAAATATAATAATTATATTCTTCTTTTCTTCAAAGTCAAGCTTTTAACTAGCTGTTGCTGGTGAACAAGTTTTTGGCACCATTGCAAAGTAAGAATTACAAGTAAAAAAAATTAAGAATATAACTGCATACATCTTATTATCATATAAAATCGGGATCAAGAAGTCATTTCAGGAATAAAATGATAGAAACATTAACAAAAAAATTTGGGATTAAACATCAAATTGCCATAGCTTATCTTCCTTAGACTAGTGGTTTATCAAAACTATCCAATCAAGAAATTAAATGAATATAAAAAAAGTAGTAAATCTTAAAAGGGTTGTTTCGTCTTCTAGACTTGATAATGCTTTATGGGTCTATATAACTGCTTATTAAACACCTATAAGAATGAAACCATAAAGGCTCCTATGTGGAAAAACATGTCACTTGCTAGTTGAGTTGGAACATAAAGCTTACTGGGCAATTAAAGAATTTAATTATAATTTAAAAGATGATGAAGATAAGTGATTACTGCAGTTAAGTGAACTTGGTGAATTGAGAAATGCAACTTATGAGAATGCCAAAATTTTTAAAGAGAAAAAAAAATTTGGCATGATCAACAAATTCTGAAAAAGCATTTTGAGCCTGGTAAGAAGAACTACTTTATAATTTGATATTGAAATTATTTCCAAAAAAACTTAAATCTAGGTGGTCATGACCATTTGTTTTGGTAAAAGTATATCCATATGGAGCAGTTGATATTGAAGATCAGAAAATTGGGAGAGTGATTAAGGTTAATGGACACATATTAAAAGCTTACATGAGTGGAGAGGGTCCTACAATTGAAGAGATCCTAACGTTGGATCAAACCTAAGTAAAATAATGGTTATTTTGCGCTGCAACGTTAAACTAAGTGATTTGTGGGAGGCAACCCATAATTATCAGTGTGATTTGGATTTTAATTATTGTTGTGATGAATTATGTATGGTGATTATGAGCCTTATATGACTTTGTTGGCATAAAAAATGTTATATTGAAGAGCTTTAAGAGTAGAAGAAATAAATTTGAGATATGAGTATGTTGGTTCAGCGCTATAGCTCCAGCTTTGGCATTATAGTGCCACAGTTCAAATAACTCCTCTAAACTGCCAAAAATTTGATTTCTCTTTTTCTTCCTCTATATAAAACCACCTAGGATAGGATTTGAAGTATCCCTACGATATCCCTAAGTATTTTGAAGAGATTTGAGTGTGAAAATTCCATTTGAGAGATCATGGAGAGCAATGACAATGAGAGATTTGAAGAAAAGAAGTTGGTGCATAATGATGCTCAAGCATATTTCAATAGATACCTGATACACCTAAATTATATAGCATTTATGTACATATTTTCATACATATTTTTGAGTATATTGTGCTTTAATGGAAGTTATTTGTGTGTTTTTCTTTCAGGTACTATCAAATGGATGAAAAAAGGTGAAAGGAGAGAAAAATGATCAAATTTGGAGCAAAAATGAAGAAGGTGGGCAAAAGAATTGTGGCGCCTAAGTGCTTAGGACTAGCGGTTAAGCACCAGGATAACAGAGAAAGCCGCGCCTAAGCACCATTACATCTCGCTGTCACGTCAGAGGTAGTTATTTGATGATTCAATGAATTTGGACAAATTTTTGAAGGGGTGTTTGAAGCAACTCTAGGTGAAAACATGGGTTATGGTTGATGGACACAAAAATACATTCAAATGGCTATTGAAAGAAGACAACTCTTTGAAGATTCATTGAATGTGGACACATTTTGAAGAGACACCAAAGCTCCTTTTGGAAAATTATAAAAGATGACATGATTAAATGATTGGGAGAGACTCAATTAGTTGTTGATGCCCCCTCTCTCATAGATTAATTAGGATACTTTTAGAGAGAAGAAAGGGAGGAGTTGTTGTTTATTAATAGAGAGTATTTTAAGAGAAAGGAAGGAAAAGCAATTCAAAGGAACTTCAAGAGTTTGGTGGAGAGGAATTTGAGATAAGTTTTTTATCTTTGTGACTACATTTGGTTTTAATTTAGACTTCTTGGGTGTTTACATGATTTCTACTTTCAAACTTAAGTGTTTTTATCTTTCCTCCATAAATTTGGAGTAGTTTTCTTTGTCTTTTTTCCTTAAAATGATAAGTGATTAAGTGTTGGATGGAAGTTGTGAGAAGTATTGGTGTTTAAAGTCAGAATAAGTTGTGATGATTATAAACCTTGTACTTCAATACTTCTTGATTTGGCCAATTAAGATGTTAATATTTGTTGTGAGAACATGTAAGATCTGAGATGAAATTTTCTCAGTCAACTAATGGTAAGAATCATATGAGATTGTATGGATGAGAATGTAATTCATATGATTGAGTGTAAATAAATAGAAAATAAACTTTGAAGGGTGTAGAGTTAGAGGATTTTAGAGTGACAGACTAAAGCCCCTGATTCAATTTATTGTTTTAAGTTTTGATACGAGATGTTAGCCTCCAGGTGGAAGGAGAAGAGGAAACTCTAGAGTGAGAGCTAGTATCTTTGCTACCTAGCTCGTCTTCAAGAATATTCAAATTTTAAATTAGCCAATGTTCTTTATATCATCTTTAAGAGGGGTAAAGAATAATATTTCTCCTATTTGGAACAACACAATTTGAGTACTTGCACAATATAATCCCTATGCTTGTTGTTGATTCATGATAAGGAAATAGATATTTTATTTGTATTGTCTTCATCTTACAAATATCTTGTTAAATTTAGTTAGTTGTTTAATTTTCTTTGCAATTATCAAAAAATACCACATAGAATTAAACTTTCATTCATATTATAACATCTATAGTTTGGGTAAGAATATTTTTCAAAGTAGAGTTTGTTATCTAATATTTATTAACAGATTGTACTTCTCTTTGTGGGTTCGATATTCAGGGCTTAATTAAAAAGTCATATATTACTTGTTAACAATATGTATACTTGCGTAGTATCTCGATATTTAAATAAAATAGTTGCACTCTTATTTTTTTCAGAGTCAAGTTTTTGGCGTCGTTGTAAAGAAAGAAATATAAATAAAGAAAATTAAGAATATAACCACACATAATTTGTAGTATTGTCGTAAATGTCAGGATCAAGTTTTTGGCTGCTGTTATCGGGGAGTTAAAAAAATTTTTGAAGGAATTTTTAGGAAAAAAAAACTTCTATTTTTAGAAAGTATTATTTAAACTTTTTATATTTACTATAGGGATATTGTAGTCTTGTTTTTATATATTTTCTTATTTGTGTGATTTTGTTTTATATTATTTTGTAGAAATGTATGTGTAGTTCAGGTTCTAAAGGACTACAACCTTATGATTATGAATTAGAAAGAGCTATTAAGAAAATTTAAAAAAAATAAAAATACAGAAAATGATTAAAAATTACAAGAAATGACAAACCAAAATAATTAAAATGCTGAAATCAATCAAGAATATAGACCCTTAAGAGATTATGCAAACCCTACTGTAGATGAACTTCATTGTTGTATTAAAAAACTATTATAGTGGCTAATTCATTTGAACTTAAACCTGCAATTATCCAAATGATATCAAATAATCAGTTTGGGGGAGCACCAACTGAAGGTCCAAATTTACATCTTGCCAATTTTCTAGAATCGTGTGCTACATTTAAATATGATGGTGTTTCGGATGATGCTATTAGATTTAGACTTTTAACATTCTCACTGAGGGATAAAGCTAAGATATGGTTAAATTTGTTAGCACCTGGATCTATCAGAACTTGGGGTGATTTAGCGCAGAAATTCCTTGCTAAATTTTTTCCACCATAAAAAATTACGAAGCTAAGAAATGATATTACATCCATTTGTCAGTTCGAAGGGGAATCTATTTATAAAGCATGGGAACAATTTAAGGAACTACTGAGAAAATGACCACACCATGCTATAACATATTGGTTAATAATTCAAGTCTTTTACAATAGATTAGCTGGATCTCTTAGATCTATTATCTACCCTATTTCATATAGTGCATGGGTTAGTCCAATTCACTGTGTTCTTAAGAAAGGAGGAGTGACCGTGACTATGAATGAAAATAATGAGTTGATACCAACAAGATAAGTCACAGAGTGACGAATATGCAATGATTATAAAAAAATTAAATCTCGCCACTAGGAAAGAATATTTTCCACTACCATTTCTAGATCAAATGTTGGATAAACTAGTTGGGCATAAATTATACCACAACTGAGAAAGATTTATTAGCAATAGTTTATGCTTTATATTTAATTAGAATAAAATGTATTGTGCAAACATATCATTCTGTTATTAAATATTTAATGAAAAAGAAGGATTCAAAACTAATACCGGTACAATGGATTCTTCTTATGCAAGAATTTGACTTTGAAATAGTAGATAGAAAAGGAGTTGAGAATCAACTTACGGATCATCTATCCATGCTTGAATTAGAAAAAAAAAATTAATGAACATTTTTTAGATGAAGATTTGTTCAATATTAATGATTGGTGTGTTCCATGGTATACCGACATTTTGAACTTTATTGTTAGTGATATTATACCCTATGGTATGACATACCAATATAAGAGGAAAATTTTATCTGAAGCTAAGACTTATTTTTTTGATGACCCATTTTAATATAAACAAGGAAATGATCTGATTATTTGAAGATGTGTGACTTTAGAAGAAACTTATAAAATTATCAAAAATGTCATAATTCTGGTTTTGGGAACATTTTGGTGTTGATAAAACAACATATAAAATTTTGCAATCTGCATTTTATTGGCCTACAATCTTTAGAGATATTAATGTTTATAT
Source organism: Phalaenopsis aphrodite (assembly GCA_003013225.1). Taxonomy (NCBI): domain Eukaryota; kingdom Viridiplantae; phylum Streptophyta; class Magnoliopsida; order Asparagales; family Orchidaceae; genus Phalaenopsis; species Phalaenopsis aphrodite. The sequence goes on along the minus strand of NEWO01001339.1, from coordinate 62,429 downwards.
CAAAACTTGTGATTGATGTCAGCGAGTTGGCAATATTTTTAGGAGAAATTAGATGACCTTCAATTGTGTGTTAGAAGTTGAGATATTTGATGTTTGGGTATTAGATTCTTGGGACCATCTATACAATCTTCAAAAATTTATATATATTGTTAGCAGTAGACTATATATCCAAATGGATAGAAGTTGTTGCTTTACCTCGATGTGATGCTCAAAGTGTTGAAAAGTTTTTAAGAACAAACATATTTTGTAGATTTGGGATACCGAGAGTGATCATAACTGACGGGGGAGGCCATTTCAAAAATGCAATAATGAAGAAATTATTAAAGAAATATCGTATCAATCATTGAATTGCTACTGCTTATCATCCTCGGACAAGTGGTTTGGTTGAATTATCAAATCATGAAATTAAATGTATTGGAAAAATCTATGAATCCAACATAAATGAATAGGTTAGTTAGACTTGATTAAGCTTTATGGGCTTATAGGACTACATATAGAACTCCTATAAGAATGTTCCCATATAGGCTTATATTTGGAAAAGCTTGTCATTTCCCAGTTGAACTTACGCATAAAGCATATTAGGCTATTAAGGAATTTAATTAAAATTTAAAAGATGCTGGTGAGAAAAGACTATTGTATTTAAATGAGTTTGAAAAGATAAGGAATGAATCTAATGAGAGTGCTAAGATTTATAAAGAAAAATGAAGAAGTGTTATGATCGGAGGATTCTTACTAAATTTTTTTAGCCAAGGCAACAAGTTTTACAATATAATACAAGGTTAAGATTATTTTCAAGAAAACGTACCGTTTGTTGTGATAAAAGTTTATCTCTATGAAGCTGTGGATATCAAAGATTCTAAAACTGAGAAAATATTCAAAGTGAATGGTCACTGATTGAATCCCTATTTTTTAGGGTATCAACTTAAATTAAATGATCTTATGTTGTTGGGTCAATCAAAATAAGCACTGGTTATGTCAGGCTGACAACGTTAAACCATGCGCTTTGTGGGAGGCAACCCATAGTTATCCGTATGTTTATGTTGTCAATGTTATGTTGTTGTGTTTGACTAAGGAAAAATGTGGTAGTATTTTTGAAGATATATTGATTTAGTAATGATTCTAAGACCTTAATAGATGACTTAGACATGCTAAAATGTGTATTTGGACGTTATGCAAACGTGTGCTAAATTAAGCACCGGTGCTTAAGCATGACAGTTAACAAAACATGCTAAATTACATTTCTTGAAGAATTAAACTTGGTTTAGTGGGTTTAAACTTGGGTTAGTGGTTCGAGAATGTGTGCAGTGTCTAGGCTTGATCCAAAGCCTATAAATAGTATAAAATGAAGAGAATTTTCACCCACTTCATTTTTTGTCCTAAAGTCTAAGTAATGAGTGTGATAACTTACAAAATGTCTTCTTGAGAAATTGAAGTGAAGAAGAAAGAAGAATCCATGAAGAAAAAAATTGTTAGTCAAAGTGCGCAAGTGATATACAACAAATTCCTGGCTATTAGTATAAAAGGAATAGCGGAGAAGATCACAAAGATTGAGGTTGATGTGGCTTCAATTGAAGTGAAGGTGAATGGGACTAATGCACATTTGGAGCATATTAGATGGCAACTTAAGATGCAATTTAGCCAAACAAGTTTTATAGAAGAAGCGAACAAAGCTATGTACTTAAAAAACAAATGGATTGAAGAAGAATCAACTAGAGTTCTTCACCACCATCTGTTTTATCATATCTATATTCTAAATGCCCCAAGAGAAACAAATGAAAGGTCAGAATTCGTTCCACCAGAAGGAGAATGGAATTCAGCTCTAGAGTCTAGTTGTTTGTTTGATGTAAGTGTTTGCTTGTTTTATGTGTCTTAATGTTAGTGTTAAGTTTAAGTGTTTTTATACTAAGTTTGTTTAGTATTTGAAGTATGTGTTTAGGAGTTATCTCATCTAAGGCTCATTATATTTAGAAATTATGTATCACAAGTGTTTATATTTGTTTGTGAATTAATATAAGTATTTGTTTAAGTGTAAAATTTTTTATTATTTTGTGTTGATCAAATTTGTGAAAATTGGTGAATTTTGAGAAAGAGGATGATTGAAGGGGAAGAAAATAGTTATTAAGGTTTATAAGACCATTTAGGGTGGTTGACTTAACCTAGATGTGCATTTTACTTAAAATAAAAAATATCAAAATTTGTGCACTGGTGCCTAAGCGCCAAAATCTCATGATTAAGCGCTAGACTACCCAAGAGGTAGGTTCCTAAGCACCGAACCAGTCGCGCTTAAGCATTGGTTCACTTAAAGCAGTTTGCGGATGGTTAAAAGTGAAAATTTGAGTCGAAAAACACCATTTTTTTCCCCTACCATCATCTTCATCCTTTAGATTTCACAATTTTGAGACATAGGGCTCCATAAGTAAATATTTCTTGATGTAATCAAGCCAAATTTGCTAGATTTCATCTTCTCAAGGTAAGAGCCTCACTTTTATGTAAAAAAAATATTAATTTTTACCATGTATTTTGAGTACATTGAGGATTTATCCAAAAATCACTATTCATGGTGAAATTTTGAGATAATATTATGGAAAATACATGGAAATGATATTTTATGATTTTAGAAGTTAAGTTTAGTGATTTAGACTTGAGACTAGGATTTATTGTGAATTTTATGTCATGTTTAGAAATGACACCAAGAATGAAGAGGAGAAAGGGGAAGTTTAACCTTGATTCTAGTAAGTTCATTAGTTCGAAAGCTTAGGATAGATATAGTGAAGCACAAAAATCAAGAAAATTGATTCCTGAGCATTATTTCAAAAATCCTGGTGGAGCATTTGAAGATTTAATTATTCACTAGTAGTGGGAATGATTCTATTATTTTTCTATTGTGGTGGCTGTAATTCTGTGGTTTAGTAGTTTTATGCTAATCTCTCTGAAGCTGAGGAAGATCAAGTTATGGTCAGAGGAAAATCATTAGCTTTTTCCCTTGAGGTAATAAACTCATTTTACTAGCTGCACCCTAGTGTATTGTGTTTTTATTTGAATTATAATCCGACTGAGGAGGAATTGATGAGATTATATCATCATCGACTGTGCGAATAGGGTTATAAAAAATAACAAATGAAAGGAGAGTAATTTTCCCTGCATCAAAGCTTGATACCACGTAGCACGACACTATTTTTTTCAACTCGTCTACTCCCTACCAATAACCTCGGTGAAGTAATAAGAGACAGAGCCACTCTGAACTATTGTATTCAGCAGTTTAAGCCAATCGATATTGGATCCTTGATCTATCAGACGATCACTAGTTCTGCTATAGCTGCCACTACTGCAGGTTTGCGATTTGCACCCTTAAGCTTTTCCTTATGTGAGTAAGCAGGTGTTAGATTTGATAGTTAGGAGGAGATTCTGCAGCCTCTAAAGCCTATCACGAGTGTTAATGTGAAATCTTCTTCAGAACATTTTATATTTGGTTGGAAAGGAGAATTTTCAAGAAGTTCAGGTGCTTCTACTTCACGTGCATCTACATTGCAAGGTTAGGCTACTAGTTCTTATTCGCAGGTGCAATTAATGCATAGAATGTTAGATAACATCAATTATATTGCGGATAAGTTACTAAAGCAGGAGAACTATGTAGATCATATTGATGGTTATATTAACAGACATAGTGACTATGAAGAGAAATTTCACTTATCTTTGGAGAACCTTGTTAGGGTGACCAAAGTGTGGTTTTTTCTTCATATCCACAATACCCTTCATATGAGCCTACTACTTTTTGGGATAGTGTTGGTGAAGATGATGAGGAGGAAGAGGAAGATTGATTAGTGTAGTTTAATTTTTGAATTGTGAACTTTATATGTTGTAGTTGAGTTGAACTGCTACTTTGTTATGTGTTTTACTTATTTAGACTGCTACTATTGTTTGTGTTGTGTTTTGTTGTATTCGAGACAATTGTGATGCATTTGTGTTGTTATGTTGGTATATTTTATTTTTGTGGTAGTAATTGTGTTAACAATGTTGCTTAGTATATTTTGTTGGTTTGTTTAGAACTTATTCCAGAATATTATGAAGGTTTAGAATATTACTAACATTCACTTAAGAACTTCATGTTTAAATTGTCAATTGACTACCAGGTTTTTTTATTATATTGCAGTTGTGAATTTATGTTAGTGAGTTCATTTGATTTTATATTATCCTCCACTGCAAAGAAGTCTAATAAATCTCATATATGATAAAAGTAAGTTAAAATTTGATCGATTAATTTTTACTCCTTTCTATATTTAGGGTATGAAAATTCATGTAAACATGTTATTTTTAGTTTTCATATATATATATATATATATATGATGCTAAAATATTTTATTTTATTAAAAACTTAAGTTTGCGGGGATGAAAAATGAATTTTAAAAGTTGAATTTTATTTGTTCTCAAATGTGCTACAAATAAATTTGACTTTGTTTTAAAAAAGAAATGAATATGTATATGACGTTATATTAGGGAAATAAAATTTTGAATATAAAAATGAGTATGAAAATTTAGTTGAAACCTTTAATAATGAAGAAAAACTTAAAGTTAAAAGTTTTTTAGTGTAGAAATGATAAATATTGTATAACTATCTTTAGTAGGAGAAATTGAATTTTTGAAAAATATAGAAGGGTTAAACTTTTATTTTCAATACTTAAATTTCTTTTATTAAAAATAATTTTCAAAACTATTATTATATTTTTAAGTAAAAGATTTATATCAAACCTTTGCTTTAGGAAAGGAGGAGTAGAATTCAAAATTATTAAAGACCTATCCATATATAGTAATTCTCACATGAAAAAGAGAAATGAAAAAGAAAAAAAAAAGGAAAAAGGAAAAGAAGAAAAAAGGAAAAGTAAAGTTGAAAAAGGGAGGAGAAGCTTGAGGATTAGTGCCTAATCAAAAATTGGTTCTACATCTCATCTTTTTAAAGTATAAGACTTGAGAAACTCTTAAGCTTTTACAATATAATAAGTATAATTATTCTTAAAAAAAACTTTTTAGGTAGAGAGGATAGAATACCTACTCTATATTTCTAGAATTTACAAGTATTTCTGAACTAGATAGGAACTTTTTTTTTAAACTTCTTTACATTAAAGATTTCTAAACTCTAAGTTGTTTTCATTTACTAATATTTTTTCTAAATTGGACTATTATATTTCTAGATCAAAATTTTAGAATATTTTAAAGAAAATCATTTACATAACCTACTTATTTTTGTTTTGAAAGATTGGAGTGTCACTTGAGGACAAGTAATATTTTAAGTTTAGGGATATTGATACACCTAAAATATATAACATTTATGTACACAATTTTAATCCAATATTTTAGGATATTACACTTTAATGCAAGGTATTTGTGTTTTTTTTCTTTCAAGTACACTCAAATGGATAAAAATGGTGAAATAAGTGAAAAAAGATTAAATTTGGAATTAAAATAAAGAAGGTGTGAAAAAGATTAGTGACACCTAAACGCCTAAGACTAGACCTTAAGCACCAGGATAACAGAGAAAACCACACCTAAGCGCCACATGTCTCATGCTTACGTGCCAGAGGTAGTTATTTGATGATTCAATAAACTTGGATGAATGTTTGAAGGGATGTTTGAAGCAACCCTTGGTGAAAACGTTGGTTATGGTTAATGGACACGAAAATACATTCAAATGGCTATTGAAAGGAGGCAACTCTTTGAAGATTCAATGAATGTGGACACATTTTGAAGAGACAACAAAGCATCTTTTGGAAAATTATAAAAGACAACTTGGATTAAATGATTGAGAGAGACTCAATTAACCACTGATGCCCCTCTCTCAGAAATTAATTTGGGTACTTTTACAGAGAAGAAAGGGAGGAGTTGTAGTGTGTTAGTGGAGAGTATTGTAAAAGAAAGAAAGAGAAAAGATTCAAAGGAACTTCAAGAGTTTGGTAAAGAGGAATTTGAGATAAGTTTTTATCTTTGTGACTACATTTGGTTTTAATCAAAATTTCTTGTGTGTTTACATGATTTCTGTGTTTAAATGTAAGTGTTGTTGTGTTTTCTCCATGAATTATGAGTAGTTTTCTTTATCTTTTTTCCTTAAAATGATAAATGATTAAGTGTTGGATGGAAGTTGAGAGAAGTACTGACATTTAATGTCAGAATAAGTTGTAATGATTTTAAACCTTGTACTTCATTTACTTCTTCATTTGGCTAATTAAGTTGTTAATATTTATAATGAGAACATGTAAGATCCGAGAAGGTATTGTCTCAGTCAACTAATTGTAAGAATCACATGAGATTGTATGGATGAGAATGTAATTCATATGATTGATAGACTTGCACCTAAATGTCGAACCATTCGCGCTTAAGCGTCTGTTCACGAAAATTGTTTCACGAACGGTTTTTAATGAATTTTTTGTTTGATAAACTCCATTAACACACCTTTGCTCACCTTCTGCCTCAATTTTTCGTGATTTTTGGGCTAGGGCATCACCTATTTCGAAGATTTCTTGGTGGATTCAAGCCGAATTTGTTAGATTTGTTCTTCTTGAGGTAAGAGCTTCACTTTTATGCAAAATTTTTTTATTTTCACAATTTATTTTGAGCACGTTCAAGAGCTACTTGAAAATCACTATTCATGGTGAAAATTTTGGAAAAATTAATGAAAAATGCATGAATTTGTTAGTTTAAGCTTTTAGGAGTTGAGTTTAGTGATTTGGACTTGATTGTGGAATTTATTTTGAATTTTATACATTTTTAGAAATGGCACCAAGAATGAAGAGAAGTAAAGTAAAAGCTCCATTCAATTCAAGTAAATTTGTTAGTTTGAGAGCTCAGGATCGGTATAGCAATGCACTGCATTCGAGAAAATTAATTCCTGAGTGATGTTCTAAAAATCCGGGAGGAGCTGTTGAAGAGTTAATAGTTAGCCGCCAGTGGGAGCAATTTTGTTATTTTACTGCTATAACCATGATTTTAGTGGAATGAGAGTTCTAAGCTAATCTCTCAGAGGCTGATGAAGAAGGATTCATAGTGAGGGGTAAGACAATACCATTTTCTCCTGAGGTAATTAATTAATTTTATCAATCGCCCTTGAGTACGTTATGTTTTTATTCAAACTATAGTCTTACTAAGGAGGAGCTAGACGAGATTATTTCATCTTTGAATGTTATGAGAGGATTATGACAAATACAAATAAAAGAAGGGTAAACTTTTCTACTTCAAAGTTGGATGCCACTGCAAAGGATGATATTATTTTATTTCTGCTCGTCTACTGCCTACAAATCATTTGAGTGAGTGACTGGAGATAAATCAACTTTAAACTATTATATTTAGCACTCCAAGCCTATTGACATAGGGGGATTGATTTATGGAGTTATTATCAGTTTCGTTGCCACTGCTACTACTGCAGGTTTGGGATTTGCATCCTTGATCTTTTCATTATGCGAGCAATTTGGTGTTAGGCATGACAGCTGGGAGGAGATCTTACAGCCACTGAAGCCCATTGTCAGTGTGAATGTGAAGACTTATTCACATCATTCTATTTTTGGTTTGAAGGGTGGGTTCCCTAGTAGTTCTGGCACTGATGACACCTTCTAGTTGTATCCACGAAGTCGAACATCATTCCTGACCAATAATATCTGAGACTTTTGATCTTCATTTTTATCTTTGGCCTTGATTGGTGAGCGCCACACAATCTAGCATGTACTTCTTTGACAATATTATGTGCTTTTGCTTTGCTCAGACATCGTATCCACATCTGATCGAATGATCTTCTGTAGAGGACATCACCCACTAACACATATGACATAGCCCTTCTTGTGATGTGGTGTGCTACTGACCTGTCTTTTGGTAGCTTTCTAGTATGCAAATATTTTATTAATGGCTTACGCCAATCTTCATTGATATCAATAATCACAATCATTGTTTCTTCTTCCTTTCTGAGCTTGTGTAGATTTTTGATGTCAATTCGAGATAAAACCTATCTTCATTGTACTATAATGTCAATGGAATCCTCCGGTAATGACAAAAGAAATTCATCCTTTAGACATGTTTTGTTCAAATCCCTGAAGTCAATACATACATGGATTTGTCCATTTTTTTCTTAATAGGTACAATGTTAGCTAACCACGTAGGGTATTGCTCTTCTCTTACAAACTTAGCGTCTATTAACTTCTTCACCTCGGTAGTGACTTACTGCTCTATTTCGAGGCGCATTCTTCTGGGAGCTTGTTTTACTGGGTCATATCTTTATCTACCCCACTTTTATGAACTGTAACTTCTGTTGACAATCCTTACATTTCATTATAACTTCACACGAAACAATGTTTGAATTTTGTTAATAGTTTAATGAACTCTATAGATTCTTCATCGTTGAGTAGAGAACTTATAAATGTAGGTTGGGGCTGCTCTTCCATCCCGAGGTTAATTTCCTTTAATTCATTGATATTTGACTTGATTTCTTTCTCAAATTATTGTGAGGAGTCTTCTATTAGCTGATCAGTAGAGTCATCTTCTATATTGAGACAATCCTCTTTCGATTCGCTAGTAACAACCATGTAAAATTCTAAATCATCGACTGGTCCTACTGTACCAAATATGAGACCCTCTTTTGAGTTGGGAGTTTGACTTTTAACATCCCATAATTTTTTAAAAAGTTGTAACTTATCTTTTGGCATTTGTTTTGACAAATGTCCCTGCTGAATTAAATTTTGTACGCAAGGCGAAAAGTAACCAAAAGATAATTCCATTAATTCATTAGGATTCTCATCCAAATTTACATGGTTTTTTAGATTATTAGAAGTAGAAGCATAATACAATTTGATCGGCTTTGAACCAGTGCTACAAACTTCCTTGACCTCTAAACTCTCAACCTTTTGAAAGAGAATCAAAGTAAGGGTCATGGTGTTCACATAGTAGTTTATCTGATCATACATTGTCTTATATTCGCTTTTCTCTGTGTCTTACAAGGATATCTTGTACTGAGGTTTCTTCTGTTTTGTCATCATTATTTCATCATCAGAACTTTCTTCATCATTAATGTTGATGGTCGGTCTATTCCGTTCAACAATTAAATTGGTTCTTGCTCATCCACATCCCCGGCCTCCCTCAGGTGCATGAACTAAAAGAACCCCCACCAACTCATTGCAAAAGAGTGGTGGAAGATTGCTAAAGCAGAGTTAAATGGCCTTACCATTGCAATTCTTTTGAATCTTCACTTGTATTTGTTACAATAACACGAGAGAAGATAGTTTTCTTCGTAGGTTCATAGTAGGCAGCATCTTCATGAATGTTAACTTCATGTATTGAAAACGGTTGTAAATATCCTCTGATGCAATGTTCTTGTTCTTTCTTGTAGTACTTAATGTACTGATGTAGAGACGACGGAACCATGTTGTGTTCATGAATCCATGGTCGACCAAGTAGAGCATTAAAAGAGGTCTCGACGTTGATAATATGGAATTTAGCGGTTGTTACTAGTTCTCCAACCTTCTTAGGAAATTTGATTGATCTAAGGGCTCTCTATCCCTATTGATTGAATCCTTTTATAATCATTTTATCGGTTGTAAGCTCTTGAGCTTCAATGTCCAAATAGGCCAACGTCCGTAGACTCATTAAGTTGAGGGATACTCTAGGATCTACTAAAACTTTGGACAACAAAAACCTATCGATGTTAACGACGATATAGAGTAGACAGTTATGGTCAGCAGTACCGAGTAGTAGGTCTTCATCTGTGAAGGTTACCCCAACCTTTTCTTTCAACGAGCAAACTTCATCAAAGGATGTGCTGGCCAATTGGGCTAAACAAATTTCTAGGTCAAGCAAAGCTGTAACCAGAGACTCTCTCATCTCCTTTGACAGGATTAGAGCATCGTAGATGCTTAATCTGATCGACAACTTCCTAAGATGAGTTAGCACGTTGTAATCCACTTTGTATGATCCTTCGATCCTTTGTTATGTATTTCTTCTACTGGAGGAGGTGGAGGTAGCTCTTCTCGAGTTACTATTTGCTTTTCTTTATCCGTTGGTGCTGACCTCGAGGGTAATACTCTCCCGCTCCTTAAATTCACTTATGTAATTTCTTCTTCTTGAGTTACCATTATCAAATCTTATGGTGTTTCTTCTTTGTTGGAAATATCTAAGTTGATGACAAGTGGTGCACCGTGGCGCTCGAGGATTGGTTCCTCACTCTCAGCACAGTCGTAAGCGGTATTGCCAATGTCTTCTTCTGTCTTGTCAACAGGTTCATCAGACTCAAGTTTTAATTTGAGGATCATTTTGGGAATCAAGATCAAATTTATATTGGTTATAATCAATTATGTTATCACTAGAAATAGTTAGAATGTAGCCGAAATCATAATCATTATATTCATAAGACCCCGGAGGGACAAAAAGATAATCATACAAGGTCAAGGGTTTGAGGATTTTCTTCCCCAAATCCGAGACAACCAATCTAACAGAGGCAGCCCCTACCCTGCCCCCCCCATTGCTATCAGTCTTTGTGATGGTCTTCTTCTTCTTCTTCTTCTTTAACAATGACAGATTTCCTGGTGAAATCTTCATCTCAGTCTTGACAGGCTGAAGAGTCTGATCAGAGGTTTATCTTGAAGCAGATTGGATCTGCTTCAGTATTTTCTTGGATGATTTGCTCCAGAATGTACTCCATCCATCTTTTCTAGTATATGTGTCAATCAGAGAGATTGGATCAGCCAAAATCATATTTATGGAACCTTTTTTAGGTTCTTTAAATATTTTTTTGGGATCGTTATATTCCCTTCTTTAAGGTTTTTCTTGAGCCAATCCTTAAAGATGAAACAATCTTCTATGGTGTAACCAAGCAATCTATGATATGGACAATAATTTGGTTGATCCTTCTTGTCGACCTCTTTGGGCCTCTTTGGATCTGATAATCTAAATTCAGGCTTTTTCATCAAACTTTTGAACATCTTGGATATCGCTTCGTCTTTGAAGGAATACACTACTTTCTGTCATTCTTCCAAAGATATTCTTTTATTCTCTGCCCGGTGTGATCCTACCTGAGGCGATCGTTGGCTGGACTGGTCATACAGTTGTGTCTGTTGTCTAGCATGCTGTGATGATGACTGATGGGAATCTTTTGCATGTATCTTTATTTTTAGTTTTCCTTTGTCGACCGTTGCCACTATTTTGGACTTCTTTTCAAATACTTTGGTCATCCTGGACTTCTCAGACTTCTCATGAGAATCCATATGTTTGACTTCTTCTTGAAGATTGTTGGCTTTGCTAACTAGCTTCTTGAAGGATTTAGTGGTGAGTCCCTCGAGCATGAAAGCTACTGACCCATGGATGCTTGGATAAGATCTCAATTGCATGATGTTCTTATAGCTGAGGTTTGCATTTCATGCTATGGTTTCTCCACCTCAAAATGTAGTCCACTAAAGTCTCGTTGGGCTTTTGCTTCTCTACTATGTGATCTCCAATCGACACATGATGTTGCGCTCCGGTAAACCTTTTTACGAACAACTGTTCTAGTTCGACAAACATCTTGACTGATCCGTTAGGTAGTTTGACATACCAATCGAAAGTGATTCCTGACAGGCTATTGACGAACTGTCGATAGAGCAAGGCTTCGTTACCTTATATATTACCACAACTGGCTCGAAAATGTGTTATGTGCTGCTTGGGATTTCAAGTGCCATCAAATATCTTAAATTTTGGCGACACAAAACTCTTAGGGTAGGGTATGAGATTGAACTCCTCCGAGTAAGGCCTACCCTTCAAAATCAATGGTCCACCCTTTGACTAGGCTAAGGCCTCCCGAACTTGCTCGAACATTTGCTTAAATTCCTTTGTGCTGAGGCGACTTCTCTCCTTTCATCTGTGATATGTATAATCTCCAGTTGATTGATTTCTGGAGAGGCTAACTGTGGTCGTTCAGACTTTTAGTGAACTGTGGCCATGGTGGTCATGGCAGCAGCCATCTCTTCCATTCTTTTCTCCATTTGGCTGATTTGCTCATCCCTTAAGAAAATAGCCCTACGCAGCTCAACTAAGACATTCTCTTCGACGAGAGGTTGAGCTTCGTGTGCAGATTCAACGTCTCTAGTCTCGATGACATGCACATCCATGAAATCTTTCTCGAGGTAATCATTGAAGTCAAAACATTCATCATCATCAATGGAAACTCCATGTTCTCAAGCTAACTCAAAATTCTCAAAACTGAGCTTTTTTACCTTTTCTTTAATTATTGATTCTTGTAGCATCTTGAGATCTGGAGGAATTGGCTGACTATCCTCCACTTATTTCTCCATCTCGCTAGCAATTGTTGTGATAATGTTGAATACTTTGGACCCTGCCTTCATTTTTGTGATCCTGCCCTTCAGCTTCCTGGATCGTATCAGTATGGCACCTTAGGTATCCATATCCTTTTCTTTGATGGTGATGTCTTGAGATGGAGTGTCTCAGCAGAAACATCGGCATGTCGAAAAGAAGTATGCTCCCCATGGTGCAGACCAAATACGGTACTGGGTAACCTCCTCATCTTATCCTTTATAATTTTAAGAGCATCCTTGTGGCCAGTAGTTATTAGATTTCTTGGACCCAGACACGACTTAACTGGTTGACGGCCCGTGAGTCTAGTGACAGTAGAATCCATAGTAGTGTTGGTGGTATCAACTCTGTTTCCCAGGTGGAACCAGACGGGAATGTGAATAGGTAGTGCTTCAGTTAACTTTTGAGCTCACCTGGCAGATCTAACATTCCTTAAAATTTCTTTCTTCATGGGAGGGGATATTACACATCCCATTCATTTGAGTAACTCGCCAACTGAATAACCTTTTTTGGCAGCTAGTCTCTGGAAAATCGTGCTGACTCGGATGATAGGAATAGGCTTCTTATTCTCCCCGCCATGTTCATGTGGAGACGGTAAAGTAGCAGTGATTTTCTGGATACTCTCGTACCAGTTACTGTCCATTAAGGGATAGAACCTACTCCCTTGCAGAAATGGATAGGTTTCCGACAATGCTGACTCCTCTTGGTGAGGGACTTCATCAACAGGTAATTCCTTCAAAATTTGGGTTTTATTAGCCCTCCAAACCTTCCAGCTGTGGTTTCTCCTTTTGGTTTGAGTTAACGGTGCAGTCCTCAGATCCGATTTTGAACACTGACGGCGGGACAACCAATCCTTCAGTCGAGTCTTCCATGATCATAACTTCCTTTCCCTTAGCAGAAATGAGAACACCTGGCTTGGTAGGTGTAGTGGTAGTAGTCTTGACATTCTTGTAGGAAGGGAAATCCTGAGGGCAGCTCAGGTTGAACTCAGTAGATGGTTCCTGAACCTCTAGAGCGATTTGATACACCAAAAATATATGCATTATTAGACCCATATTTTATACCTATTTTTGATGATATTGCACTTTAATGGAAGGTATTTTAATGTTTTCTTGTAGGTTATTGATTTTTAGGGCTTAAAGTAAAAAAGAAAGCAAAAAGGATGAAATTTGGAGTCAAAATAACATTTTTGAAGAAATGTTCAGCGCCGGCAGCTCCGGCGGCGTAGAACAAATTAATGCGGAGTTTTTTTTACTCAGCGCTGATGGCCTCAGAGTAGCGTCGACAACGCCAAAGGTGGTGCAGACCCCATTTCTAGAAGGTTCAATGTATTTGGATGACTTTTTAAAGAGTTTTTTGAGGCACCTCTTGGACAACCGACCTTGGGCTTTATTTGGGGCCGAATTTCATTAGAAAATGGGCTCCTCTACGTTTTTCACTCCTCTACTTTCATTTTTTGCACCACATAATTCCATTCCACTTCCATATTAGAGTAAATTAGTGATAGTGTTTTCATAGTTTAGAGTTTTTGTGGTGAGATTTAGTGTGAAACTTTCTGTAAGGGTGTTAGAGAAGGAGAAAAGTGAGAGATATCTTCTTCCTGCATTTCTAAGGAAATGCTACAAAGGATTTTCTTTGAGAAAGAGCTTTCAGATAAGTATTATTTGTTTATCAGTGTTGTGTAAACATTCTTTTATATATGAAATTTGTGTTTTGTTATTTTTTTCTCATGAAGTCTGATTAGTTCCCTCTATCTTTCTCCCTACTCTGAGATATGGTGAAATGAAGAGATAATATGAATGTGCCAATATTAAATTGTAAAATAAATTGTGATGATTTTTCAACTCGAAACTTAATTTACTTTTTGATCTGGTCAATTTAATTATTAAAATGTGTTGTGAAACATATGATCCTGGAAATGGAGCATGAGTTCTACAACAGAGTAAGGATCATATTTGATTCCATGAAGGAGAACATCATTTATGGAATTAAGTGAAAATAAATAGGAAAATATTCTTTGTTGGGTGTAGAATTGGAGAACCTTTAGGGTGACATAATAACATGTTCAATTCAGTCCTAGTGTTTAAAAATTGAAGCGAGAGCTAGCCTTCAGATAAAGGGAAGTGGGAGCTCTGGAGTGGGAGATAGTATC
>NEWO01001339.1:0-18559 GCA_003013225.1 Phalaenopsis aphrodite | reverse complement strand
CAGATAAGCAAATTGAACTTCGTTGTTGTGATAAAAGTATTGCTTTTCTAAAATCTTAGTTTGTAGTTCTAAACCACCTCATGTGGGATCGATATATAGGACTCCATTAGAGACCTATATTACTTGAGTGATACGTATACTTGCGTTGATAAGTGTGACTTTACAATTATTGAATATTTATTACATCCATATTTATCTTATATTTTAAGCATATAAAAATTCGCTATCAACACCCATAATACTCCTACAAAACAACCATGAATAACACCATGCGTGTGAACTACCGAGCCGCCATTGTAACCTCACAGATAACACCTGCTCGGTGAGTAATACACCTGCATAACTACCCGCGATCCAAAACATCACCAGTAAGCACAATTTGTTTGTGAGTAAATGCCCAAATAACACAAGGTTGGAAATTCTTTGTGAATATGACACTCTGACCATGATTTTATACTTATTTTCCTTACATTAAATAATGTTCAACCTTGCCACCCTTGTACAGGCTTATTTTCCTTAAATGGTTAAAGGTTGGTTTACTTTTAGTGACTTGAAATCCACTTTAGAAACTTTTAGTTAAAATATAAAAAGCAAGATGTAACTTAACCTTGGAAAAAACAAAGCTTTAAAGATCTGTCCACTTCACCTCCTTGAGCAGGCTAACCATCTTAGTCACCTAGGAAGCCACTCCAAGTCTTTTTTGTTGGGTTAATGACAACGACTTTATATATGCTTAAAAATACAAGAATTTGATACTGCTACTATAAGATTTAATTCCCTGACAACGGCACCAAAAACTTGACAAAGGTTATAGATTCGATAAAGATGTATATAAAATATTCAATAATTGCAAAGTCACACTTATCAATGCAAGTATATGTATTGCTCAAGTAATACAGGGCTCTAATGGAGCCCTGGATATTATTCCCACAGGGAGTAATATTAGAGGATACGAGCTAAGATTTTAGCAAATCAATACTTAATCACAACAATATAGTTCAAATTGCTTATCTGTCACTAATAGACAATTGAAATAAATATGTAATTTTAATAACTCTTAAATAACTAATTCTACTACTAAAGTTTCTAATGTGAAGTTCAACATATAAGAAAGCATCATTCTCCTTGTCAAGAAATTAAAGTGAATGCATAAAGTGAATTAGTTCAAATTAGATTATGCCAAATAGGAGCATACTTATTCTTTACCCTTTGGTCCAGGCATAAAGAACATTGACTATTCCTATGCTTGTTTACTAAATCTGCGGCTAGGCTGGGAGGATACTGGCTCTCACTTGGAGCTCCAACGTTCTCCTCGCCTGAGCGCTAACATCTACACTTCAACACCCAAATGATAGAACCAAATTGAGGATTTTAGTCTGTCACTCTAAAATATTCAATTCTACTCTCGATAATTTTATTTCTCTATTTATTTGCACCCAACTTTCAAGGGCTTTGACCTCCCTGAATCTTAGATGTAATCTTCACTTTAGTTGTAAAACTCAACATATTTTAACAAATCAATTAGCCAGACTAAAAGTAAATTAAGATCAAAGTGAAAAGATCATCACAACTTTATTAACATTCTCAAGGCTCAACCAATTCAAATCATCTTGTCACAAAATCTCAAGACAAGGAGAAAGACAGAGAAAACTACTCAAAACTCATGGGGAAGATATGATAAAACTCGAAATTTATATATAAAAGAAAATTCATACAAACTACAATAAGTAAATACCACTTATCTCTAATTTCTCCCCAAGCAAACTCCTCAAAGTTCCTCTGAATCTCTTTGTTTCTTTACAGTACACAGAATTCTTCTTTGAAGCTGCAAGGAGGAAGAAATCTCTCGCTTCCCCTCCACTATTACAATCTCTCAATGAATTCCTCACAATCTAACCCTAAATTAAACTCTCTACACTCTACACCCTCTCTATTTTTTGGCCAAAAGTTTCTCTTAAAGTTGTGGAAGAGTTTTCACAAAAGTTGCTTAAGCATCCCCTCAAAACTCGTCCACATTCAATGCACCTGTTAAGATAACCACTAATCTCACCATTGGTGGCCTTGAGGGAACCGTCGGCCGCCTTCTAGATATTTGATTCTGAACTCTTGGGAAAAACCTGTCGTCGGCACCCTAGTTCAAATCTTCATATTTTGGTCTTTTTTGCTCCAAATTCGCTTCTTTTTGCATCTTTTTGCTCCAATGACCTTAATTCAACATACCTGCAACAAAACATCAAAAATACATTTCTTTAAAGTGCAATATTATCAAAATCAGTGTAAAATAGGTATGAAAATCTCAACATATTTTCCTTTGGTCAGTTAACCATGAGTAAACACAACTTGTCTCAAACACGTTCGACTTTAAAATTAGTCAGTTGGATTTGTGGCATGACATAATGGTTTAACGATCATTTTCTTACTACCCCACTAAATTGAAATTTTCCTTAGCTCCTAGCCATCATGATCTAGCCACTTAAATGGTCAAAGGTCTAAGCACCCCCTCATGTCCCAATTCCACCCATCTTATGTGGTTCCTTCCCATTGGAGCTTGACCTCCACATCATCACCATCCTAGCAACCTTTGTCAACTCACTAGGCCACCTTCATTAGCCTATAAATCTACCATCGTGCCATGGCTAAAAAGAGAGACTTTTTAATTTTACTTAGGAAAGTTCTACCAATTAGTTTCCAAGCCTTCCTACATATTTTTTTAGCACATTTTTATCAATTTTGAGCCCTTCAAACC
Organism: Phalaenopsis aphrodite; assembly: GCA_003013225.1. Classification (NCBI taxonomy): domain Eukaryota; kingdom Viridiplantae; phylum Streptophyta; class Magnoliopsida; order Asparagales; family Orchidaceae; genus Phalaenopsis; species Phalaenopsis aphrodite. Next base: position 15,813 of record NEWO01001339.1, on the reverse strand, counting down.
CTAGTGTTTGAAGTTATAATCCAAGACCTTCTTCTAAGGCTCTCTATAAACTCCACCAAAACTTCAACCCAATTGCTCCACAAGCTTTCACACACCATCAAATCACTTTCTCCATCTAAAACACCTTACTCCAAGCTCTCTAACCTAACCATAAACTGAATCTAGGAACCTTTTTTTGTTCAATTTGACACTTAAACCATCTTCAGGTAAATCCAACACTTAGAGGAGGATCCTAGGCCTCAAATAAAGATTTTGAAAACACCCAATTGAGGTTTCATCTCTTGGAAAACACCCAATTGAGGTCTCATCTCTTTGGCAAAGATAAAACTCAAAAAATACAACTTTTTCTTCATTTATTTTGGATTTCTATAAAATTTATGAACACTTCATGCCTATATAGCTTTATGGATATGTTCTACTCCTTGAGATGATCATTTAGAAACAAACCCCACTTGATTTGGTTACGTATATAGGGAGATCTTAATAGTTTAAGTTGGATGGTTTTCAGGCTAGGTGTTAATGGTGTTATTCTTACTGTTTTGTTGTTTTAACTCAACCTGTGTTATTTGATGTCATACTTTGGTAGTATTCTTGTGTTATTCTTATTGTTCTGCTGTTCATGTTGTATTTTGGTAGTATTCTTGTGTTATTCTCAATGTTCTATTTTCTTAGAAGTACCTATGTTATTTTATATTGTATTTTGGTAGTATTCCCGTGTTATTCTTATTTTTCTGTTGTTTTAACTCAGCCTGTGTTATTCCATGTTGTATTTTGGTAGTATTCATGTGTTATTCTTACTGTTATGAGGTTTTGGTAGTACTTCTGTTATTCCATGTAGTATTTTGTTAGTATCCTGGTATTATTTGCATTGTTTTGTCATTTTATTTACACCACGTTACATGTGTTATATTATTGTGATGTTATGAAGTCATTTGCACTATTTTAGTGTCGTGTTTGCATAATATTTTGTTGTCATTGTGATTTTATGTGATTTTCCTATGGCTAAGTTATAATGCAAATTTCTTATTTAATTTCTAGAAAATAATTTACACTTAAAAAAAGCCATATCTTGGTGTTTAAAGCTCATTAAATTTAAATAAAAATATCATAGTGCTCAGTGAACAGAGGAAAAATTACTGCCTAAAAATATAAAATATATATTTAGTATTTTTTGCAAAATAATTATTTGCTCCAAAACTTATTTTAATTATAAAAGATAAAATACTTATTATTTTGACTCAAAATTTTAATGGTTTATTAACCTTGTTGTTAGGAGTGTTCTCTGATTTTTCCAAAGTTAGTTAGCACTTCTAACCAAATAATCCCTATTTTTCAAAATAAATGTCACTATTAGTAAACTAATTATTAAAAATAAAATGTAACTCAAATAAAAAAAATACAAATTTGAGTTTGGTGAGTTCTCTATGCTCAAGGGAACAAAGAAAAACATATAAGTTTAATTTTAAATGAAACTGTAGTTTCTATCTTATTTTCTTTCACAAATCCTTTAAAAAATTATAAAAATTAAATTATACTTTGAAAAATCACAAAATTTACCTCGGTTAGTCCTCTGACCTTGGGAAATATTGGAGAAATTTCTTAAGAACAAAGTATCTATTTTGAGTAGTTAAATTAATTATCATGTAAAATTCACTAGTTTTTAGTATAAATATTTATGAAAAACAAATAAAAATATATAAAATGAAAATTTTTCTCTTATAAATTAATTGATCCGTAATTGAGAGGTCAATGAAGTTTCATTACTTTTGGACTTAAGAATTAAATTTTTTTAGTGTGTGAACCCTAGGGGTGTTTTGTAATTTTGGGACTTTTGCACCTTAACCCTGAATATTAGGATTAATCAGAGCGGGTTTAATTAAATGATGATAGTTATTCCACTTAAATGATTGAAATACAAAGGGTAATAGGGTAGCAACTCACTTATGACAGATTTTATAAAAGGGCAAACTTGCAATTTTGTAAAAATGTTTTGAATTGGAAGAAGAAATTAGTTGGGATGATTCAGAAGCAAGTAATGCATCAAAAGAACATTTTATCACTGATTTCAACCCCTTAATCATTGGATAAACCAATGTTCAATTCTTTTAATTAAGACTAAAGAACGCTTCATAAACTTTTTAAAAATTACAAGTCTACCCCTAAGCCTTAAGAGCTTAGTAGTGAATTAGGTTTGATTTAATATCACTTGGGCATTAGCTAAGACACGAACATAAATAAACTTAAACATGTACAAAACACTACAAGCTCAAACTTAATTGAAGAGTAGGAGGGTGAAATACCTTTAACTCTATAAGTACACCCCAGAGGAGTTTATCCACATAACTCTCCGTTAAACATTGAAGTTGATCCTTTGTTCTCACTCATGGGTCAATAAAGACATAAAACACTTAGCGTAATAATTCAACATAGGATGATTAATTTAACAACATAGTAGGATAACAAAGAATTTGATATAATCTGAGAGAATCTAAGGTTGTTCAGAGCCATTCTCTGAACACCCTCGCAAGATCTTGGATATCTTATAGGTTGCTTAAACTTACTTGAATATGTTGAATAAAAATTATCCATAAGCATAAGGATACATCATGATTTGATTTAGGACCTTTATTTAATTAAATCAACTAGTGAAAATCCTTATCAAAACTTAACCTACAAGTAAACCCAATGCTCCGAGATCTGAGCTTGAACTATACACTCAGCTCCGCCTCACAATTGGGGATTTTTGAAATGTCACATATGGATCATCGGGTTGGTATAAGTTCAATAGTCTTGGTGATAAGGGCAATGAAGATAATGCTTTTGTGTGCTAAGAGTGGGATATTTGAATAGTATCTCTTACCTCAACAACCTTCCGGGAGGGACAGGACTGATGATATTATTCCTTAACTTTTGGTAAGAAGTTGCCCCTGGCTATCTTAGGTTGTCAGCAGTTCTAGTCCAATCAAACTGTTTAACTTGTGGACTATCTAATTTGTCAAAAACACCTACACATAACATAACAAAAACAATTTTCTCTATTCTTATAACACTACTACTTTTGACTATTAAGTTACCTCTACACGTATGATAAATTAAAGATTTCGGATGTGATCCTACAAAAGGTCCACTAGCTAATCACTTTGATTGAGGTCAAGAATTGCCCTCCTTAGATTTTTTGGTTGGTAGCTTCTATCCAAATTTGGTTTATAAAGCACGCAACCTAGCTCTGAGCTGAACTTAAATTCTTGTACCCAACCTTGATCTTCTACATGTGATATCATGTTTTGTTTTAATCACTCAGCCTTTCTTATGACTTATACTTTGAAGGTATAAAGAAGTACAATGAGGGAACAAAAGTTTTTTATATTAAAACAAGATGTAAGTGATGCTCGATTTTATTGTATGCGTTGTAAGTATTTTTCAATACTACAACACACACGACAACACAATTAGTAAATATGCATATCAATCAAAATAAAAATCACTTTAGTATAAATAGTTTTATATTTTAAAATCTTTAAGCTGTCAAACCTAGTAATTATGTAAGTATACGTATCCCTAAAGTAATAAAGGGATCTAATGGAGTCCTAAGTACCGATCCCACAGGGAGGATAAAATTCTTATAACTATAACGTAAAGCACAATATTCAAACTATAAAAATATAAGTAAGAAAAATAGGTCGAAAGTAAGTTTAATGTATGCTAATAAAAAGTAGCTAAAGAACTAAGTTAGCTAAGTTATTTTCTAAACTTCAAAGTTAAATTTACTAAGACTAAACAAAGTTTTGTAACAAAGAGTTCAAATTTAAGAAAGCATCCTTCCCCTTTGCAATGAGTTTATGGTTAGTGAAGTAATTAGAATCATTTAATATTTTATAAAATTGTATTGTGTCAAATAGAAGCAATCATATTCTTTCCCATCTATCGAGTGCTTAAGAAACATTGGCTTGGTCCCTAAATCTGTGGTTAAGCTGAGAGGATACTAGCTCCAACTCTAGAGCTCTCATTTCTCCCTTCCCTGAGGGCTAACATCTTGCTTTAGTTTCCATGCAACTGGACTAAATTGGGGATTTTAGTCTTTCACCATAAAATCTCCAATTTTATGTCCATCAAAATATATTTCCCTATTTATTTGCATTTAACCCCATGAACTACATTCTAATCCATGAAATTGAATGCGACTCTTAACTTGTTGTAGAAAGCATAACCCTTTTCGGGTCTTATGTTTTTCAACAAATTTTAACATTTCAATTGGTCATACCAAAAAGTAAATGAAGATAAGAGTTTGAATCATCACAATTTATTGAAGGTTTAAACTTTGCACAACAATGTTAATTCTTCACAAAACCATATCTCATTGTAGGGAAAAGGACAAAAAGACTACTTAGAATTCATGAGGAGGATACGTCAAAACATGAATTTTGCAAATAAAAAGAAGTTTACAAAACAAACAAAGGAAAGAACACATCTTATCTCACACTCCTCCTCAAGAAAACCCCTTGAAGTTCCTTTTAAGCACTTTCTTTATTTACAGTCACACTCAATTCTCTCCTAGAAATGTAATGAAGAAAAATCTCTCCCCTTCTCTCTCCTCTTACAACTCTAAAAGAAAGTATTATCCAAAACCTAACCTTCAACTCTCCTTCAAAGACTCCACACGCCATACTTATAAAGACCTCACAAGACTTCTTAAGAGTGGCGTCAAGCCCTCCTCTCCAAAGAAATTCAAAAATTCCCTCTTTTTTTCTGAGAGACACACCTCTTTACACCAAGAGACAAATCCCTTCATCCAAAAGACATATCTCTTCATTTGAGAGCCTTCCCCAAGTATCTATATGCATTGAACCGCTCCATGGGGTGCTTGAATTACTTGGAGCCTTCTAGAACATCTCAAAAATAGTCAATAACTACCAATAATTCATTTAAATCCGTCTTTGGCACTTTTAGCGGTTGTTTACTGGAGTTTTGCGCTTCTCTTTGGATTCTGACGCCTCTGCCACCTCTTCTCTGTGAAAAGATGCCAGTTATGGCTCCTCTAGCACCAGTATGTTGAAAATTTGCATTTTGACTCCAAATTTCTTTCTTTTTGCTCATTTTTGCTCCAAATGCCTAAAATCAATATACCTGCAACAAAACATGAAAAATACATATCTTTAAAATGCAATATCACCAAATCATAAAATGTATACATAAAATTGCACATTTTTTTAGTGTATCATAAAGCTCTAAAATTATTTTACAATGTCTAGTGTTATTTGGCTCTTTTTTATTCTATGTATAGGTGGTTTTCCAATAAATTCTGTCTTGGAGGCTTAAGAGTAGATATTTTCACAACAGACAATAGATTGAGAAAATTAATCACTCATTTAGAACTTAATCAACAATCATATAATTCGCCATAAATTGATAAATTGAATAGGCTCTTCAATCAGTCATAACTCAAACAACAACTTTACAATTTTTTAACAACCATAATAAATGAACAACCACAACAACCACATTAAATTAGCAATTAGGGCATGTTAATACGGTTGAAAGGCATGTTCTCAATCAACAAGAAAGCTACTCTTAGAGTTACATCACAAATTATTCTAAATGAATATAAGATCTAAAAGAATTTCAATTCAAAGAAGAAATACAACATAACAACTTCCAAAATCAACAATTTCACAATAACCAGTTGATTGAAAATAACAATCAATCATTCAAAAATTATTTAGTAGTCATACAATTTTATGAACAAACACATTAAATGAAAAATCATGTAATTTTTATATGATCTATTAGCAAGTGAAAGGTAAGCTTTCAATCAACAACCAAATAGTCTTAAAAATTAAAACACAAATTGCTCTAAAGGAATCCAAGATCTGAAATAGTCATAGTTAAAAAATTAGACTAGAAAACTCTCAAACAAAATATTTTTCACATTTAACTCTTACATTTAAAAGGCACTTCAACCATTTAGAATTCAATCAACAAGCTTAAAATTTTTTGAACAACCATAACAAAAGAAAAACACAACCATATTAAATTAGCAATCAAGACATTTTCAAAAAAACCTATTCCCACCTAAAAAGTATGCTATTCTCAAATTTCTCTCAAGGAATATAAGATATGGAGGGTTTTTTTATTAAAAAATAGGACATAATAACTCCCAAAGGAAACAGTTTTACAATGGCCAAAAGATTGAAAATAAAAATCAAGCACTTAGAAATTAATTAACAGCCACACAATTCTATGAAAAACTATATTGAAAAAAAATCATAGCATTCCTATAAAAATAACTTGCTGCTAAAAGATAAGCACATTCCTATAAAAATAACTTGCTGCTAAAAGATAAGCACACAATCAACAACCAAGCAAAATTCCAAATTTCAACTTGCTCTAAAAAATACAAGATCTGAAGTGCTTTCAGTTTAAAAAAGACTAGAACATAATAACACCAGACATAATCATTTTACAATAATCAATAAATTCAAAAGGTCAACCAATCATTCAGATCTGGATAAGAAACCATATAAATTTATAAACAACAATAATAAATGGATAACCCTAATAACCATATTAAATTAACAATAAATACATTTAAACAAAAATCTATTATCATCTTACTGATATGGTCTCAATCATCAACTAAGTTATTTTTTAGAATTAATTCACAATAACTATTAGGTTGAAAAGAGCAATCAATCATTAAAAAATGAATCAATAGTCAAACAGTTCTTTGAACAACTAGAGTAAGCAATAACCACACACAATCATATGATTTGAACAATCATAACTCATTCTGATAAATAGAACATAGAGTTTATGTAAACTCAATCATAAAGGGTTTCTTCTTTCCTGCCAGTCGTTCTAATCAACCTAATTTATAACTTGTTTAGAAAAGACCCCATCCATGTATTTGCACAAATACATTCCATAATCAAAGTTATTACTTTGAGTGGGCAAACCTCTTACCCTATAGATTTTCCATTTAGTATTTTTTATCATGAAAACATTATCAATGTCATTGAGAAGTAGTTTCATTTACACAATGAATGTAGAAGTAAATATATGTCAAACATTTAATTGTAATAAGAACCAAAAAAATGTTGATGTATTAAAGCTTAAATAAGGGAGTGCCCTTACAATATCATGTGTTATGACCTTGTATGTTAGGTTGCATAGTGAATCATATAAATTATTTTTTTTTCAAGTCCCCAACCAATGTCTTTCAATGTTGATTATCTATTATATGAATTAAAATAAATTTAGCTTTTTTAAGATTTTCCCATGTGATGTGGCTGATGAACTTCTTGCTTTTTTTCTTTTTTCATTGCGAATCGGGAATAGTTGTGCTAAGAATAAAATATATGTTAATTCAACATGAATTATTATTAATTTCTTAAAGAACGATCTAAGATAAAAGCCCATGTGTGGACTCATTCAATACAAGCATGATATGTATAGATATTGTTCATATATCTCTTTCCTGTTTTTTTTTTCTCCTCCACAATCAAATGCATCTACTCGATCGTTCGACATATATTGATTCATATCTGCTTATCATAAAAGGCCCATTTTCCATCATTATATCATCACTCAAAATCAAACAAATAATTCAAGATAAACTAATCTAAATTATGAAATGTTGAAAGTAAGAGGGGTATTTAACTAGAAACACACATAAATGCAAAATTCTCACAACAATGATCAATCAACTCCATCATATGTTGTGGCATTTCTATCCCTTGTTGGAAAGTCAACCGTCACCTTTTCCTAGTCAGTCCTTTGAAAATAAATATATGTTAGGAACTAAAGTATAATGTTATTAAACACAAAATGAATAATTTTACATTTACATTTTCTTTATTTCTTCCTTTAATTGTTAGCCTTCATTAGTAATCTGTTTGAATAAAATTTTAAAAAAAAATTAGAATTGTGTTTTAAATAATTTTATAGGCTCATGCATACATAATAAGATTAAAACAACTACCTTCTTCTCTTCCTCTTTCTTGCGTTGAACTACATCAACCCGCTTCTTCTCATTCTTTTCCTTATTTTGAACTTCAACTACTACCTTATAACCCTCTTCCTTTTCAATTTCAGAAACAAATCCCTCAACAGCTAGGGTTACTTCCCTTTTGGCCTCAATTCTTCTTATTTTCTTCAAGTATTCTTATTTTTGGTACATTTTGTAAACTCAAAGTTTCCAGCTTGCTTAATCATCATTTACGATTCCCTAAAGAGCCCTCTTACTTGTATCATCGAATCTATTTAGAGAAGAAGGGAGATAAAAAATGAGGAACGTAAGATGAAAACTAGGCAGACAAATTTAAAAAGAACATGTAGAACTTATGTTGGGTAAACATCATGCGATGGTATGTCCAGAACAAGATCAGATCAAAACACCTTGAAAAACATCATCCATAAAGAGAATGCCTACTTAAGCAACCCATAACTAGAGAAACAAATGTGTGTGTTTGTTATGAGGTCAAGAGCAACACTTGAAGGGACTTATATCTTTGATTAATTACATTTTGAGAGATGCCCAATAATACTCTAGATTAAAAAAAATTTGCTTACATCTAAGTGACAAATAGTAGATAGGTCTGTCAAATAATAGTTATTTGATAAGAAAACCTCAACATTTTCAAAGCTCACATTAAGCCATATGGTCAGAGAGTGAATCTATCATGATCCCATAAAGATGGTATCTCATTGGCAGATGAAGGCTATGAAATAACCAAGTCACATCGCAAGGACCACTCTTTGCTTTCAGGCTTAATTGGGTCATAAGGGTAGAGGGTGAATCACCATATCCCAAATGGACAACATTTTATCAGTAATCTGGGCTTACGAGAAGACATTGACAAAGCTTAAGATGAGTGACATGGGTCAAAGTGGGTATAACAAAGGAAGGTAGAGGATTACTGATTGATTAGAGATAACTGGGGCAGGATACCATGTATCTTTCATCCCAAGCTATTGAAACCTCAAGTCTACATAGTCATGAAGGTAGTCAAACCAACTTGATTAGAGACCCCTTTTTTAGCAACCCATGAATTGTATTGTCTAAGGGGACCTTGATAGCTCTACGCTCAAGAGAAATAAAAACTCTAAGTCTTATGACTCTCTATGGGCAGTACGAGTAGAGATGAGACTTATACCTACCAAAGTGACAAGGAAGCCGTTGAAGTGGAAAGAGAAGAGAGGTATGACCATGAAGTAGAGACACTCTCATAAAGGACTTATTTATCATTTGAGTCGACGAAGCCTTTAAATCTCTAAGTGTGCAAGAAAACCACTTAAGTAAAAAAGTTTTGCTTTGTCAGGCGAGTTGTAGAAGCATGGGGACTTCTCCTCAAGACATGAAAATATGATGTACTTAGAAACAAAAGTTCTTATGTAGAGGCTCTATTAATGATGACTGATGTTATAACCATGCTATGCAAACCATTTTAAATCAGGATTGGAGGCCATGCAGGAATGTAAAAGAAATTTAAAAAATTTTTGTTTTATACCTAAATTTTAGGGCCATAAGGAGCATAAATTACATCTTCAATGAGCCCAAAGTTGGCAACATATCCAATAAAAGAAAAAAGTACAATCCACAAGAAAAGAATGAGGATATGTCAAGCACACTGTGCATTTAAAAAAGCAAATATAACGAAAAAAAGGTTGGGTGCCACAAAGTCGACAACATATCCAATAAAAGCAAAAAGGCAGTCATACACCAAATATACACACCTGATCTTAATATTATACATGAAATTAATTCAAAAATAAGGTACGAGATATGAACATACTGATTTGGGTCCCTGTCACCTGATTATATGAATCAAGTCCCTCGAAACACGTGCTCGTACATTTTTTTTGATACAAACTCTACCTAGGGACTCTAAAAAGTTCAAGGTAAAAGTATAAAAATAAAGACTCGACCTACAAAACAAAGGGGTTAGTATAGGCTATAGCATGCAACGCAAAATAGACCATGTCTGGAAGGAGAAGAACTAACTAAGAACCTGCAAAAAAATACTTTATTCTTTATTGATTAAGCTTTTACTTGATAAATGTGGCACCTCGTAACAAGATCACTCCAATAAATGCTAATGCGCAAGTCTCACACCCAGTAAACACACGAAGTAGCCCACAAAAATACCTGAATAGTGTGCAAACCAAGAAATAATAGCTAGATATATGAAAAACCTAACTACTCCCTAGCTCTATTCTAGTAAGCATCTAGAAATAAGGTGTCCTAATCACAATATCTAAGTGTGTGCATAGTGTGGGTAAAAGGCTGACATACGTTTTAATGGGGTCACCTACCTTGACTGCATCCTAAGGATCCAAGGATTCTATGAGGTGCCACTAGATGCAAGTTTTTGTATGAACAAAAGCTTTAAAAGACTGATCTCATGTATGATTTAAGCTAAGGATGCAAATAATTTCAAAATAGATTTTTGAAATATGATGCATATAGGTAATAAAAATATAATTTTTTTTTACATTTTAAAATAGGTTCTTATAAAGGAAAAAGACTAAGTGACACCTATTAGACCCCTTGGAACCTTAACACAACACACACATGCTAATCACAATGCGACAACTGACATTGGTTACTGGACATCCACGAGAGCAATACTTGTTAATGCATTGTGACAAAAAATGAGTCACTCAACTAATGAGCCAGATTTGTCATCGAAACAATCAGGGAAAGCACATGAAAATGTAAAGTGATTCAGATGCATTATGAATGCTCTATCGAGGTAGGAATGATTACCAATTAGTAGATATTCATCATAAGTATATGGTCTATACTAATGATGATATAACAACACTGTACAGATACAAATGCAAGCCACATCGCATAAATGGTGTTGTGCTTGGCCATCTAGGGTATAAGACACCACAAGGGAATTACACCTTGCCCCAGTAGTGACCAAATACACAAACAAGTGATAGGCACAAACAATATGTAATGCACCTTTCAAACAAACAAACACACACTCCAAGCAAAATAACATGCGCACGATAATGTTGGACACTGTAGCAAGGGATGGATAACATGACTCATGTACCAAGTGGGTTTAAGGGCATGAACTGGGTTAGGTGAGAGTCATGTACTCGAGGAAACATGCATCATGCACTAGGTGGGTTCATAGGCTAGGAAGCTTGATCCGTCCAAAATGACATAGTGGTGTTGTATTAAGTGGAATGTAATTCTTGTTTGGGAGAATTAGAAGTTGAGTAGGCCTGATTGCCAGTCAACCCCATAAAGGACACCTGAATGTCAAAATGAGCATGTGAGGACACAAACACATGTGCGAACCTCAAGCATGCACAACATAAACATATAAGATGCTATACAAGGCAAACATGCAAGGGTGAAAAGATGCAAAGGCAAACATGCAAGGGTGAAAAGGTGCAATGACAAACATGTAGGATGTGGTGCATAGTGATATGATGATGTCAAGAAGCAAATGCACATAGTAATGTGCCCAAGTGAGGCACAAATATTTTTTATAAGCATATGAGGACACATGCTCAGAAGTGCATATCAGGGTGCCAGTGCGAATGTGCACATAGTAATGCGCCCAAGTGAGACACAAATACTTATTATAAGCATATGAGACACATGCTCAGAAGTCCATATCAGGGTGCTAGTGCAAATTTGTAAATGAAGGGAATGTGAAAATATGCAAGAATATGACATTCAATGAAGTGAATCAATCGATACGATCATGCTGAAGATGACCAATTGATCGAGTCGATGGAAGAGGTCGATTGACTGATCAGGCTGGTGGAAGTTGATTGATCATGTTGATGGAAATGCTCGATCAAGCTAGTGACAACTAATTAGTTGAACATATGAGAAAGGCTGATCATCGATTCTATCAATGGTGGCTGATCAATTGAACCAATGAAAATTATCGATTGAGTCGATCAAGCCAGTGGCAGCTGATCAATCAAATCAAAGAAGATGGTCGATCAAGATAATGAGGCCTGTGGCATGGAGATGTTCTACCAACAAGATTGAGTTGATAGAAACTAATCGATCAAATCGATGAAGATGGTCAATTGGGATAAAGCAAATGCAGATTGTAATGTGATCAAGTGAGGCGTAAATACATGCTATAAACATATGAGGACACATGCTTAGAAGTGCACATCAGGGTGCTAGTTCGAATGTGTAAATGTAGGGAATGTGAAAATATGTAAGAATATGACATTCAATGAAGTAAATTAATTGATACGATAATGCCGAAGATGACCAATTGATCAAGTTGATGGAAGAGAATGATTGACTGATCTGTCTATTGGAAGCTGATCGATCATGTTGATGGAAATCGTCAATCAAGCCAGTGAAAACTAATTAGTTGAACAAATGAGAAGGGTTGATCATCAATTCTGTCAGTGGTGGCCGATCAATTGAACCAATGAAAATTATCGATCGAGCCTATCAGGCCAGTGGCAGCCTATCAATCAAATCAAAGAAGCTAGTCGATCAAGATGATTAGGCTTGTGGCATGGAGATTTCTACCAAGAAGATTGAGTTGATGGCAGCTGATTGATCAAATCATTGAAAATGGTCAATTGAGATGATCAGACCATTGGTGGTCGATTGATAAAGCCGATATAAATAGCTAATAAAGATGTTTTGGCATCAATTTTTGTTGGCACATATATGAGTTTTCTATTTTAAACAATATGAGATTGTGTTCAACCTCCCATCATCCAAGATACCCAATCAGACATCCTGGTATGTGCTCTGAGAATGAAATCAAGACCGATACTACTCCTACCTAGAAAAATTCATCGTAAGGTGGTGTGAGCTTTATAATGGATGTGTTTTATGTTAATTCTAATGTTGAGAGACTTAGCTCCATCAATTTAGTGTCTTCTTAGGCCAAGGGTAGTCTTAGAGATCCCCACACATATTTTTGAAAAAATTCATGTTTGAACTAATTTTACCCTCTTAGGGGTTCGGGACACCCATCGACACCAAACTCCCCAATTTGAAACCTATAAAATGTTTATTTTTAAGTTATGGGGCCGTATTCTAACGATATGCAATTTTTTATGGCTTCTGGATCGACGAGGATTTTCTTACGGTAGTCCAGAAAAAGTTAGGGTTTGTAACACCCTACCCTCACTATAGTTTGGAACAACCATTAGCAATAATTTTGTCAATGAATGGCTGCTAAAAATACTCATTTTTAAAGGTATGGGACCATATTTTAGTCATACATAATCTCCATAGCTTAGGAATCAAAGAAAACCTCCATCGGACAATCTATGCAAAAATTAGGGTTTTCAGCCCAAATTGACATCTAAACACTACTCTCGAGCTCCTAGGTACCCAAACCTCATTCCAGAGCATTTTATAGAGCCGTGGGAAAGTAGGCACCAACCTTCTAATGCCTAGGTGCCAGTACTAGGCATCTAGGTGCCTAAAATCCAACCAAAGTAGTTTTTTTCTTGTGAAACGGGAAAGCAGCGCCACCCTTCAGGTGTCTAGGCGCCAGACTTGGCACCTAGGTGCCAGGGTTTCTAGCTTAGGTGTTCCAAACTGGGTGCCTAGGTGCTGGGGTTATAGCGCCTAGGCTCCAGGTCAAGACGCCTAAGCACCAGTCTAGTTTTTGGATGCCAAAATTCTAAATTTTGGAGTAATTTTGACACAGACACATTCCCTCATGCAGCCAAAATTTGGGATTTCATTGGATAATGGGAAGATTGCATGAGAGATGAAAAAAGGGGTTCATAATGCCACTTTTTGATAGATTTTATAAGTTTCCTAAGGTTTAATCAAGCTTTTCATGGAAAAATCAGAGGGAAGGTTGGTTGGCTTGGGTTTAAGCTTCGCTAGCACTTTTTCTTCTGTTATCTAATCTTTTCCTTATTCTCTCAGACCTAAGAGTTGTTTCTTGGAGAAAGAGAGGAGAGATTTAAGTTTCTTTAGGAGAGAGTTTCTTGGAGCAATAAGTTGAGTAAGATCCTTCATCTTCCTCATGTAGAAAGCTCTTTTGGAGAGACTTTTGCTCCAAACTTCTCCATTTTTTTCACCTTATTCCTAATTTCTTCATACCTTCTTCAAATCCACTGCAATTTCTTCTTCTTCCACTCATTTTTCTTGAGCATGAGAGTGTAATTGAGGAGATTCCTTGGAGGAGAAGCTACTTAAAGGTGAGACATTCTCTCCTTGTGGAAGTAGAGCTTCATACCACCTCGGGGAAGGCTAAACTCTGGCAAATTCTTCATTCTTTTTTGATAGGAGAGCTTCTTCCATACTTTGGTTGTCTAATTCCTTGGAGGAGAAGGAGTGTGGAGTGTGGGGCTTCATTATCTCTCCTATAGTAAGGAGAGCTTCATTCGAGAAAAGCCAGGACTTCAATTACTCATTGCGTAGGTGAAACCCCTTTAAACCTTGTTCTTTATTTTCCTAGCTAGCCCTAGATTTATGTAGAGAATGTTAGGGCTAGGTTGTTGTTTTCCTAGAGAAGCCCGCCAGGATAAAAAATATTTCATTAGACAAAGTCTCCTACGAATCGGAGTAATAGCTCGAACCCAAACCTGTCAGAATCTGTATTTCCTCTAGCTTTGGTGGTTCCAACCTTCCTTGGAGGGATTAGAACATTTAGATTTTTTGAAATGGAAAAAGTTTTGTAGCTAGTCAATTTCACAAAATCTTAGAGGATTGTGGAGTGAGAAATGCTTTGTAGCTAGCCCATTCTATAAAATCATGGAGAGTTTTCCCTTTGAGAAATCAGAGAGAGAAATTCCCCACATTCATCACCGAAGCTAGAGACGGCTATGCCAAACATCCATACGCTAAAATCTAGGTTCCTATGCGAGTGTGCTAGGTTAGGAATGACTTGTTGTCGAGTATTAACATTTGTACTACATCACATGTTATGTCATGTTGTATGTTCCAAATTGACTTGACTGGCTGTCCCGACTTGATCAACTTTGCATTTTGGTCTAACCAATCGCCCTAGCCTCGTGGACTGATCACATGGTCCAACCAACCGCCCCAGTCAAGTTGATCAACCACTTTGGTCTGATCGGTTGGCAATATCTAGTTGATCGATCACTTAGGTCTAATTGGTTACTTTGCACTGTCAAATGACCACCTAGGTCCGACCGGTCGCCTCGACCCAACCGACCGATTGCTTAGGTCCAACTGGCCAACCCAGCTCGGTCGACTGACCACCGAAGTTAAACTGTAATAGCCTCTTGCAGTCATCATAGGAAAAAGAAACATCCAAGTTAAAAATTCACAAACACAAATAATGCAGAGAAGACAGAGCCAAAAATAAGGAGAAAATCAATAAATCACGAATGCATCCTTTTTTGGTAGATTCTTGCAGCCTCGGTGGTGATCAATAATCTGCAAATAACTCACCACACTTCTTGTAATAGTTGGGTGCAGTTCTACTAGATCAGTAACTCTCGAATGTAGTATCTGTTGGAAGAGCGTTGAGAATCGAAAAATGTTGGCTCGATGGTCTCCTACTTCGACAGTGATCAACGGAGGTGCTATGTCGTCGGTTGCTTTGTCGGCAGTCATTCGACAGAAGCTCGGGGCATGCACTTGGGGGATGTGCTTCAAATACCTTGTGAAAGGGCTTAAAATACCTTGGGTTATTGGTGTTTCCACGAAGATCCTTCTACGCGGGTTACTTTGCCGGCGGTGCTTCAACGGAAGGTTGGGGCACTGAGCGGGGGAGAGGAGAAATTAGAAAATTTGGGTGTTCAATTAAAATGAAATCGCTACCTTAAAGAACTAATTTTGTTTAGGTGGATTCACTTGAACAAGAAATCACCAGG
>NEWO01001338.1:5975-17598 GCA_003013225.1 Phalaenopsis aphrodite | reverse complement strand
ACAACTTTATATATGCTTAAAATATAAGATAAATATGGACGTAATAAATATTTAATAATTATAAAGTCACACTTATCAACGCAAGTATATGTATCGCTCAAGTAATAGAGCTCTAATAGAGTCCTAAATATTGATCCCACAAAGAGTAGTTTAGAATTACGGACTAAGATTTTAGAAAATCAATACTTTAATCACAACAATGAAGTTCAATTTGCTTATCTGTCACTAATAGGCAATTGAAATAAATAAATAATTTTAATAACTAATAAATAACTAATGATACTAAGGAGGGTTTCATTGTGATATTTAATATATAAGAAATCATTCTTCTCCTTGTCATGAAATTATAGTGAATGGATAAAAGGAAATAGTTCAATTTAAATTGTGCCAAATAGGACCATAAATATTCTTTACCCTTTGGTCCATGCATAAAGAACGTTGACTATTCCTACGCTCGTTTACTGAATCTGCGGCTAGGCTCAGAGGATATCGGCTCTCACTTTGGAGCTCCCACGTTCCCCTCACCTGAGGGCTAAAATCTACACTTCAACACCCAAACGATAGGACCGAATTAGAGATTTTAGTCTGTCACTATAAAATCTCCAATTCTTCGCCCGATAATATTATTTCCCTATTTATTTGCACCCAACTTCCAAGGGCTTTGACCTCTCTGAATCTTGGATGTAATCTTCACTTCAGTTGTAAAACTCAACATATTTTAAATAATCAATTGGCCAGATTGAATGTAAATTAAGATCGAAGTGAAAAGATCATCACAATTTCTTAAACATTTTCTTGGCTTTACCAATTCAAATTAGCATTTCACAAATCTCAAGACAAGGAGAAAGACAGAGAAAACTACTCAGAACTCATGGGGAAAACACAACAAAACTCAAAATTCATATATAAAATTAAAGTCATACAAACCACAACAAGTAAATAACTTATCCCTAATTTCTCCCCAAGAACACTTCTCAAAGTTCCTCTGAATCTCTTCCTTTATTTACAACACACAGAATTTCTCTTCGAAGTAGCAAGGAGGAAGAAATCTCTCACTTTCCTTCCACTCTCACAATCTCTCGAAGAAATACTCACATTTGTTACACTCTATTGGAAATTTTAAACACTAATGGTAACCTCCAAGGCATCTAGACTCTCTTAATTTTGGGCCAAAATGTTCTTTTAAAGTTGTAAATGAGCTTTTCCAAGAGTTGCGTAACCATCCCTTCAAAATTTTCCCTTATCCAAAGCTTGAGTAGGCATAACTGTCGATCTCATCGTCGGCGGCCTCAAAGGCGCCGTCGGCGGGCTTCTGAAGAAATTTTGTCCTTTAGTCTCGGGAAAAACTCGTCGTCAGCGGGGTCGATGGCGTCGTAGGCGGCCTAGTTCAATTCTCCACATTTTGGTCCTTTTCACTCTGAATTCTCTCCTTTTTGCATCTCTTTACTCCAATGAACCTAATTCATCATTCATGCAACAAACTATCAAAAATACCTTTCTTTAAAGTGCAATATCATTAAAAATAGTATAAAATAGGTATGAAAATCTCAACATATTTTCCTTTGGTCAATAGAGTTGGTATTAAAGTAACCAAAATTCTCCCACTGTCGAGCATTGATTAATCTCCGGGCTTCTCCTCCCAAATTTTTAAATCCTTGATCTGAAATCACTTTTTTAAGTGTAAGTAGCTACCGAAGCAAATGTTAGCCTTGTAGTTGACAAACCTTTGATCATCAAAATCCACCTTTCTCTTTTTTTTTTCTCATTTTAGGTTCCATGGTAAATCTAAGAAAATTTGATAAAATCCAAATAAATTCACAAAAATTCTGAAAAATCACAATGTGGAACGTGTTAAACTTAAATCTACTAAGTAAGTGTTCTTCACCAAAGAATTTTCTCAATAATCTTCAAAAATTTTTCAAAATTTCGGATCTCAGCAAAGTAAGATAAATCCTTGATGAAAATCAATAATTTTGAGTTCAAAGTGTAGCTCTTACCTAGAGAAGATAAAATCCAAACTTTGTTTGCCTTAAAATTTCCTCAAATCCAAGCAATAGCAAGCCTTAGGTGCAAAAATCGGATGTTGAAGGTGACTCAAAGGGTAAAAATAGTGTTTTACTATGCAAATAGTTAATTTTAAGAGCATTTGGGTAGTTTTCGAGTCGAGGGCGTTGTAGGCACCCATGCGAGGGCCGCCGGCGCCAATGGCCAAAAAATTCATTTTTTTATATTCGCAAATTTCAATTTTATTTCAATTTACTCCAATGTCTATTTAGTCTTTTTGAACACTAATTTTCTTCTTAAAATAATTCACAAACAATTATTATCACAAACAACACCAAACTAAATTTTATATTTGAAAATACACTTTTTACAAATACATTTTTATGATCACACTTCCATAGCCTTAAAGCAAACTAAATTATAATTCAATGTCAAAATCAAGTCACAACACTAGAACGCTGACACAAAACTATAAACAATCAAGGTCAATAGAGTTCTAAAGCAAAGTAAAGTAGATCGAATCCACACAATTACTTTAAAAACATAAGTATTTTAAACTAGTAAAGAGTCCAACTTCTTCAATTATTCTGCTTCATCTTCAGTACTTCCTCCTCTAATATCTCTCATAGATTGGTAATGGACATACAAATTGTAGAAGGGTCGGTACGGGAATTGATCAGTCATATGTTCATTGATCAATCCATTTTTCTTGAGCATCTGCACCAATCCTGCTTCAATTGTCCCAGTATGATCAAAGTTCTCTTTCATCCTCCAATCTAGGTGATCAAAAAGGTAGTTAAGATTTCTTATTGCATTCGTAATACTCTAAAGTTTTCTTTCTATTTTCTTCATTTTCTTCACCAAAGCTATTGATCTTCCAACTGTTTGTGATATCAATGGTGTTGAAGCATGTGATGATCCATGATAATATCTGATGCTTCATTCCCATTCCCAATATATTTTTCATCAATATGAATCATGAGCTCCTAAGGTAATCAAACTTTCTCCCAACTTTCACATGGACTTTGAGATTGACTACAAAGTAGGAAAATTGTGTAAGGATGCCTCAGTCAAATTAATGGCCCATTCATAATAATACCCATAACATATTTGAAAATAATCGACCCCACATCAATGGGTTTTTCCATTTGAATGCAATAGTTTAAAATGACACTTTCTCTTGTAACTCTACTAATGTTCACGGTAAGGAGTAGTTTTACAGTTATGAAGAAATGTCATTTTTTTATATTGAATTAAGCAGTGGATCAGACAAACTAACGTATCCCTCAACTCAAAATTTTCAATTATCTTTTTCATCTATCAGAAAATTACATAGATCTTGCATCATATCTCTTGTTGGGATAAAATTTGTATAATGATAGATTGGAACATTTTCTATCATATAGAAATCATTAATTCAAGCCGAAGTAAATGGTAAGATGACTCCTTGGGTAATCTCATGTAAGTTAGCATAGAATTCCTTTACTACCGATACTACAACTGCAGTGATAGTGTAGCACAGAACTTCCCAACATCTTTGCATAATGATTTTCTCAATCAATGAACATGGATTAATTAATCCATGGTTGACAAAGCCTCTCTCCTTGATAAGTCTCTTCTTCATAATGAATTTATCGTATAATCTCTGCACGTCAAAACTGATAAACTTTCTTTCATTAAAAACTCCATACCTTGAAGTATTTCTGGAATTTAAATCCATGGAATTCAAAATTAGGAAGTTTATGGATGTTCAAGGCAGTTAAAAATACCTCTCGGGGCTTATTAAGGAGTGAAATTCTGCCAAAGTCGCCGATATCACCCTGGACATGCAAAACTGCTTGGGACGCCATCGGTGCTCCTAATGGCACAGTCGGTTCCATGGTCCATTTAGAGGGGGTCGTCGACGCCATAGGCCAAAATCGTGTCTTTTACTTTTTTGTTCAATTTGATTCCAAATATTCCTCCAATGCCAATATTTGTCTCAATTTATGATATATAAAATTGTGCAGGACTCAAAAATATTATTATTTCCTCATATATAAATACACTTATTAAAAAATAGTAATATATAGATATAAAAATATGGGTTGCCTCCCACAAAGCGCTTGGTTTAACGTCATCAGTCTGACCTACCATTTTTTTTAATTGGGTTGACTGAACATTAAAATTTCTTTAAATTATGGTATGTGCCCATAATAATATTTCAATCGATGCCCATTAACTTTAAATATCTTTCCAGTTTTATGATCTTTAATAACAATAGTTTCATAATGATAGAATTTAATCACTTTAAATGGTCATAACCATCTAGATTTAAGTTTTCCTAGAAATAATCTCAATCTTGTATTATATAATAAAACTTTTTGTCCAGGTTCAATTTTTTTTCTTGATAATCTTCCAATCATGCCATATTTTCATTTTCTCTTTAAAGACTTTTGCATTATCATATGTTTCATTTCTAATCTCCTCAAGTTCATTGAGTTGCAAAAATCTTTTCTCACTAGCTTCTTTTAGATTAAAATTAAATTCTTTAATAGCCCAAAATGTTTTATTCTTCAATTCTACTCGTAAGTGGCATGTTTTTCCAAAAATAAGTTTGGATGACGGTATTCCAATTATAAGCAGTTCTGTATGCCCATAATGCAGTATATAATCTAGCAGACTAATCCAATTTATAGGGATTTACAGTTTTTTCTAAAATTCATTTTATTTTACAATTTGATATTTCTGCTGGACCACTAGTCTCAGAATGATAAGCGGTAGAGAATCTATGTATAATATCATATTTTTTTATTAATTTATCAATTCTCTTATTCCTAAAATGAGATCCTCCATCAATAATAATTACTCTCAGCATTCCATATCTTGTAAAAATATTTTTACGTAGAAATTTAGAAACACTCCGAGCATCACATTTAGGTACAGCAATATCTTTAATCCATTTGGACATATAATCAATAGCAAGTAATATATATAAGTTTCCAAATGAATACATAAATGATCCCATAAAATCCAATCCCCACACATAAAAAATATTTGCTACTCGCTCACATCGATCGCATGTTTTAATATATTCATTAATATCTTTAAAAAGAGTATGTCAATAAAATCCAGCTTCCTAAATTTTATATGCAGTTCTATTTGTTCCAAAATGTCCTCCAAATTTAGAATCATGACATCTTTCAATTGTTTGTTGAGTTTCATCATAAGGCACAAATCTTCTAAAAATTAGATATTTACATTGTTTATATAAATATGGGTCATTCCAAAATTTGAATTTTGAATCATATATAAATTTCTTTAATTGTTGATTCTTAATATCTGGTAGTAGAATATCGCTTACAATATAATTTACTATATCGGCATACCACGGTATATTAATTTCATCAATATTATATAATTGTTCATCAGGGAAATTTTCTAAAATCTCATTTGCAAAATTAGTTAATATTTTATATTCTAGTCTAGATAAATGATCAGCTATTTGATTATCATTTCCCTTTTATCAACTATAGTAAAATTGAACACTTGCAAAAGAAGTATCTATCTGATCAATCTTGGTTTAGCATCCTTCTTTTGCATCAAATATTTGATAACAGAATGATCTATATGCACTATACATTTGGTTCCAATCAAGTAAGGTCTAAATTTATCAAAGGCATAAACAATAGCTAATAGCTCTCTTTCCGTAGTAGTGTAATTAACTATAACATCATTTAGAGTTTTACTAGCATAATATATTACTTTAAAAATTTTATTGTGCCCCTAAAACAGCTCCAATAGCATAATCACTAGCATCACACATTATCTCAAATGGTTTCTCCGAATCAGTTGGGACTACGATAGGTGTAGTGATTGATTTTTCTTTCAATAATTCAAATGCTTTTATGCATTCCTCATTAAAATCAAATTTTGTATTTTTTTTCTAAAGTTGGCGCAATGACTTAGTTATTTTTCAAAATTTTTTTATGTAACACCTGTAGAAACCAGCATGTCCTAAAAAACTTCTTACCCCTCTGACCATAGTAGGAGGTGGTAAATTTTTAATAACTTAATTTTTTACAGGATCTTCTTCCATGTCATTTTTAGAAATTTTATGCCCAAGTACAATTCCTCCTGCAACCATAACTTGACATTTTTCCTAATTTTGTACTAGGTTGATTTTTTCACATAATTTCAGAACTTTTCTAAATTATTTAAGTATAATTCAAATGAAGTCCCAAATATAGAGAAATCATCCATAAATACTTTCATTCCATGTTTAATCAAATTACTAAAACTTGACATCATACATCTTTGGAATGTTACAGGTGCATTGCATAGTACAAAAGACTTTCTACGAAAAACAAATGTTCCATAAGGGCTTGTAAATGTTGTCTTCTCTTGATCCTCAGGAGCAATTGAAATTTGATGATAGCCGGTATATCCAACTAAAAAGTAGTAATATTTGTTTCCAGCCAATCTATCCAACATTTGGTCTAGAAAGGGTAAAGGAAAGTGTTTTTTTCTGGTGGTCATGTTTAATTTTCGATAGTTTATACAAATTTGCCAACTAGTAACTTATCTTATTGGAATTAATTCATTTTTCTCATTTACTTCAACGATCACTCCTCCATTTTTTGGAACATAGTGAATTGGGCTTACCCAAACACTGTGTGAAATAGGATATATAATTCCAACATCTAACCATTTTAATTCTTTTTTTAAATAACTTCTTTCATTATTGAGTTTAATATCTATTGAGGATCAGCTTTAGGTTCGTATTGTTCATTTAATAAAATTCTATGCATACAAATTGAATGAATGATTCCTTTAATATCTACTAAAGTCCTTCCAAAAGCCTTTTTATGTCTTTTCAACATTTCTATTAATTTCTGTTCTTGAATTTCAGTTAACTTAGAAGATACAATAACAGACAATGTAGACGAATCTCCTGAAAACACGTATTTTAAATGGGCAGGTAATACTTTCAATTCAATTTCAGGTGGTTTAATACTTGAATGAATAAAATTTTTATCATCATTTTCTAACAAATCTAAAGTTTCAAATTTGTCCTAAATAAAATCTAAATTTTCTTATTTTATTTCATTTTCATTTTCAATAAATTATTCTTGCCTAAATTTTTGTTCAAACTCTTTCCTAAATTGCTCATTACTTAGATAATCAATAACTTCAATCCTAAAACATTCATTGTCTTTTTCTATTGATAGCTTTTACAATATTAAATGTTACTTCTTGATCATTAACTCTCATTATTAATTCTTCTTCTTGCACATCTATCATAACTCTCCCTGTTGCAAGAAATGGTCTCCCCAAAATAATAAGAATCTCTTTATCTTCCTCCATATCTAATACTATAAAATCTACAGGAAAGATAAATTTATTCACTTTTACTAATACATCTTCTATAACTCCTTTAGGATAAGTGATTAATTGATCGGCTAACTGAAGATTTACAGTAGTAGGAGAAATCTCTCCTAAATTTAAACATTTAAAAATTGATAGAGGTAAATGATTGATACTCGCTCCTAAATCACATAAGGCTTTTCCATAAAAATTTTCACCAATTGCACAAGGTATAGTAAAATTACCAGGATCTATTAATTTTTCAAGAAGCACTTTTGAATAATAGTGCTACACTCTTTATTAAGTGCAACAGTCTCATGATCTGCAAACTTCTTTTTCTTGCTTAGTATATCTTTCATAAATTTCACATAACTTGGCATTTGTTCCAAAGCCTCAATGAAAGGAATGTTTATCGTTAAATTTTAAGGATTTCCAAAAATTTTGTAAATTATTTGTCTTTAATCTACTGCTTTAGTCATAGAGGAAATGGAGGTAATGATTTTTTTAAAGGAACTTGTATTGATTTATTTTTGTTATGGTCACTTTCTATGTCTTCCTTCTCCTTATCAACTTTATTTTCACTTTGGATTCTTGTTACAACTTCTTTTCCACTTTGTAATTGAATAGCTTCAATTTTCTCTCTATTTTGATCTTTGGGATTAACTTCCACAGTACTCAGAAGATTTCCTAAAGTTCTGTTACTAAGTGCAGTAGCAATCCTAATTGATTTTCAATATTTCTAATAGTAACCCCTTAATTTTGTATTTTATTTCCCATATTCAACATTACCTCTTCCATCGTCAACTTCTTTTCCTTAACTTGTAGGTTAGGGTTAGAGTTAAATCCAGGAGGATAATAAGGTCTATAATTAGGATTTCCTTGGTTGTTTAAATTTCTTGAGGGGTTTATTGAATTGTTATAACTATTTCAACTAAAATTAAGGTGATTTTTCCATCCAGGGTTGTAATAATTAGAATAGGGATTATTATTTCAATTATTAATAACATTCAAAGTTTCATAAGGTAATTGAGCATCAATTATTTGTCCTAGCAAATTTTCCTCTAATTTTGGTGATATTTGAGAATAGTTCACTCTAATTTCATCAATATTTTTTTATATAGCAGCAATTTGAGATGCTAAATAGGCATTACATCAGAGTTATGAATACTAGCTACTCTCTTAGGATTTACCCATTCAGATGACCATTAAAAATTGTTAGTAGCCATTTCTTCTATTAAAGATTATGCTTCAACAAAAGGTTTTGACATTAGAGATCCTCCTACAACCACATCTATAATAGATCTAAGTGATCCTACTAATCCATTATAAAAAGTTTGAATTATTAACCAGTCTGGTAAAGCGTGGTGTGGACATTTTCTAAGGAGATCCTTAAATCTTTCCCAGGCTTCATATATCAATTCCCCTTCAAGCTAACAAAAAGATGTAATATCGTTTCTAAGCTTAGCGGTTTTTTAGGGTGGAAAATATTTAGCCAAGAATTTTTGTAATAGTTCTCCCCAAGTTCTGATATGTTCTCCCAAACTGATTATTTTGTACCATTTAGATAATAGTAGGTTTAAGCTCAAATGAATTAGTAGCAACATCAGGATTTTAAATAGTTAAATGAAGTTCATCTATTGTTGGATTAGCATAATATTTTAAAGGTCTTTGTCGATTTTCATTTATTTGATTATCTAAGTTATTCACCATTTTGTTCAAATTTTTAATTTCATTTTTTTGTTTTAGAATTATTTTAATTGTATGTTCTAATTCTGAATCGTAAGGTACTAAAATTTCAGATCCAATATTTTGCATAAACAAATATAATAAGCAAAATTTTTTTTAAAAAAAATACTCTTTAACATATAGTTATATATTTTTTGATTTTTTATTTTATATGTTTTATCTTTAAATTTCCTAATTTACCAAATTTATTTAATTTATCGTTGCCATCCTCGGCAAAGGCCCCAAAAACTTTGCCAACGGAAATATTGTCGTGTAAAATTTATAAATTTGACTCTGCTTTATAACGGTGCCAAAAACTTGATGTGGTATTTTATAAATAATAACATTATGCACATAATATTGGTATTTTGCGCAAGTATACGGATCATTATCAAGTAATATAAGAGTTTCTATTTAAGTCTCAAATATCGATCCCACGAGGAAGGCTTAAATTTGAAACGATAAATTAACTAGGAAATTCACAGAAATAAAATGAAATTACTGTCACTAATTTCAAATGTTTAAGATAGTATCAAAGCTAAATTATTAACTACTAGAAGAATTTAAATGCGAAGTTCAAAATAGTAACTACTCAACTATGTTCATGTGATGAAGTTTTCTAATATGAAAAAGCATCTTTCCCACTACAATGAGCTTTTTAGAGAAATGAGATGAGATAAATAGTTTAAATTTGTATTATACCAAATAGAAGCAATTTTAATTCTCAACCCTCATTCAGTGTTATAGAAAATTATTAGCTAATCTTAGGTTTAGTCCCTAAATTTGTGGCTAGGATAAGAGGAAATTGACTCCCACTCCAGAGCTCCCACTTCCCTTCTTCTGAAGACTAACTCTTGCTTTAGTTCTTAAACACTAAGATTGAATTAAGGATTATATTGTATCACCCTATTAATCTCCAATGCTACACCCAAAAAAGTATATTTTTCTATTTATTTGCACTTAATTCCATGAACGAAATACTCCTTCATGGACTTAAATGTGATCCTCGCTATGTTGTAGAGCTCATACTCCATTTCCCGGAAAATATGTTTCACAACATATTTTAACAATTCAATTAGTCAAGTCAAAAATTAAATTAAGAGCAGAGTTGAAAAACCATCATAATATATTTTATATTTTAAGATTGACACATCCAAATTATCTCTTTATTTCACCATATCTCAGAGTAGGGAGAAAGATAAAGGAAACTACTTAGACTTCATGAGAAAGATACAATAAAAAACAAATTTCATATATAAATGAAAGTTTATACAATAATAATAAACAAACAACACTTATATGAAACTCTTTCTCAAAGCAATTGTTTTGTAGCCTTTCTTAGGAAATGTAGGAAAAAGAAATCTCTCACTTCTCTTCCTCTCCAACACTTCTTAGAGAACAATTCACACTTAAAATCACCATAAAAACTCAAAAATATAAAGAAAATAACTAATTAATGGTGTGGAATGGTCGGAATGATGTAAAGTGGCAAGGTGGAGTCCAAAAAGACGCGAAAGGGGCGAAGGGGCGAAGGAATGCTTCTTTTTTTGATCAATTTCGTCTCTAAATAGAGCCCAGGGTTGGTTCTCTAAAGGGTACATCCAAAAACTCTTCAAAAAGTGTTCAAATTTGTCAAATCTTCTAGAAATAGGGACTACACCGACACTGGCGATGTCGGCTCTAGAGGCCATCTAATTAAATCTGGCTTCTCTGTCAAACAGCGCTCTCGACGCTAAATAATTTTTCAATAATTCTATTTTGACTCCAAATTTTATCATTTTTGCTTCCTTTTTGCTCCAGGTTTTAAAAATCAATAACCTGCAACAAAACATAAAAAATACCTTCCATTAAAGTGCAATAGCATTAAAAATAAGTATTAAATATCGATGTAAAAATGCATATTTTTTTGTGTATCACTAATCTAGAGTTTGGTCCCTAATTCCATGGTTTGGCTGGGAGGATATCGGCTGCCACTTTAGAGCTCCCACTACTCCCTCCCTTGAGGGCTAACAATCTTACATTAATTTCCAATCAACTAAACTAAATTGGGGGTTTTAATCTGTCACCTTAAAAATCTCTAATTCTGCATCCAACAAAGTATATTTCCCTATTTTTTTGCACCCAATCCCATGGATGACATACTCTCTCATGAAATTAAATGTGATTCTCCTTATGTTATAGAAATCATATCTCATTTAAGAACATATGTCTCTCAATAAGTTTTAACTTTTTAGTTGGTCATATCAAAAAGTAAATGAAGATCGAATTTCAAGTCATCACAAATTATTATCATTTAAAACTGTGGAAAATAAAATCTATTCTTCACAAAACCATATCTTCAAAGTAGGGAGAAGGATAAATAACACTACTCAAAATTCATGAGAAGGATACGACAAAACACGAATTTAATATTTAAAAACAAGTTTACAAAACAAAAGAAATAAAAATACAACTTATCTCACAATCCTTCCCAAGCAAATCCCTAGAAGTTCTCTCCAAGTATTTCTCTCTTTACAATCACTCCCAATTCTCTCTTAAAAGTTTAATA